>JAQJVL010002893.1:0-77063 GCA_035578905.1 Stictocephala bisonia | reverse complement strand
TTTTTAATGGTACAACAACAATCATCGCATATCCTTTGTTTTTTCTGTAACGTTTTAAGTACAGCTCGCACGTTTTGTTATTGGACCCTCGCCTAACTCTCATTAGTGATTTAAGTTAAGTGATCACCGTAATACTATATCCTAATTAATCTAATGTGTAGCTAAATAAGTGTAAATAATATAAGTTGTTTGACTTTTAGTCATCTTTTTAACCGCAGATGTTTAATATAATTATGTTTGCCATTCGTTTAAATGTTACTATTAAATTACAATAATTTTTAAACATGTATAGCCTATATTACTCCCCACGGCCCACAGTTCTAGAGTTGAAGTGTTTGGTTATTAAAAAAAGGTCCCTGTTCTTCTGTTCTTCTACTTAGGATTAATTTATCTAGTTTGAAAGTGTATGCTTATCATTAATACGATATATATATAATTGTTTCAATTTGAAACCATACTATTACAGTTCAAAATATGCGCAAAACCCAAATTTACTTATTATTTTTTAACTATATTATTGTTTATTTGTAATATTTATTTGTTTATATAGTTTTGTTAGTTCTTGGCATTGTTTGTTCCGTTCATTCTCAGTTGTGTAAATAAGTCATATTCGAATTGTTATAATTAAAAACACCACAGAGTGCGGTTATAGTTAATTTTGTTATTATTTAGACTGTGGTTACTTAAAATTAGTTATTTCTTATGTTATTGCTGGTCACGCTACTTGTGAAGTGTTACCAGTGTAATTCCAGAGTGTCTTTTCCAGAGAAATTGAAAATATAAATAAATTGCAGTTTATCCATACTTTCACATCTAGTAAAATAATAGTATGTTAACAGATGTTAACAGAAAAACAGATGTGTTAACTTTAATTATATTCGCTTTAAACATACGTTTTACAATGGTCTGATTCAATCAATGTTATAAATCGGTATTTTTTAAAGGGGGACATAAACAAAATTTACAATAATTTCACAACCTGATTAAAATAATGAAAATTGAATCTAAATAATCAGTAGTCTAGTATAATAATATTTCCTAACCAATTGCAATTGACATCGAGATTGTTTTTCTCAAGAAGTAATAATAGAGTCACAACTCTTCATGATTCCGAAAAAAATAAAAACTGACCATTCACCAAACAATGAAATATTTTACAAACAATCATGCAATTACTTGGAACCAAATAATATGTTAATGTTACAGTCAGTAATAATAAAACATATGTATATAATAAAATTAAAAATAATGCTATTTTAAATTAAATGCCTATACACAGATTGTCTGAATCAGGCCATAAGATGAAAGCTATTTTTATCTTGTATAGAAGTAAATTAGTGGTTTTGTTATGATTTGTTCTAACCCTATCATTCAATTTGAATCTCATTTGGGTTTTATATTTTGCCCAGTATTATTCTATACAAATATCATAGGCCTATTTCAATATTTATTTTGTCAAAGAAATAAATAATGTCACATTTTTTAATATTTCACTATAGGCTATTATAATTCCTGGAATATTTGCAGATTAATTTCATAATTGAAAGGAGAGTCATTGATTGGATTTGAAAACAATTTATTTTTTAATCAATTGCCGCATATGAAAAACTAATGATTGAGTACAACAGTCGATTTAATCACCTAATCGATGGTTAAAATGCAATAAATAAAGATTTTTCAGATGGGCTATATAATATGAAAATGTTTACTTAAATCAGCAGTAATTATCGCCAGCATTGCCGATAAGTTAGCGGTCTATTCAAGTGTGTCTATTTACAAATACATGGTGTGTTAATCATATAAATCAATATGGTGTTTTAATTTATTCAGTTATAAATATTTCTTTATTCAATATGAATGTCACACTGAGTTTTACTGTAATAGTATCAACACAGTATTCTTTATTATTCAAAAGAGATGCAAGCAAATATAAAAACAGAGAACCCGGATAAACGTTGGCCATATGGAATAACGTAAACAATTATCTAAGCAGGACGTTGTTTGTGTGCGTGACCTGAGGAAGGAGAGGGCGGGGCGGCTGTCTGGAGAATGGGAGAGTGGGTTAAGAGGAGGGAAGTGAGACAGAGACGGAAGAGCGTGCGAGAGAGAGAGGAAATAGGGCTATGCGCAGCGCAGCGTGGGACCTCAAAACAGTTTAGGGGCCTCGCCACAACTCTCCCATATGGATGGAGTATCTCTTTATATAGTAAAATCAATGATTAAACTACCCTCTTCCTACCCATCGGACAACACATTTTAGTAAAAAAACCATCCTACCTGGGCCGTAAAGTTCTAAACTCACTTCCACAGAACCTCAAAAACCTCAGAGGAAATGAACTGAAGAGACGTCTCCAGGACTGGCTAGTGGAACGACCTGTCTACACTATAAACGAATTTTACAATATTGTAAAGCAAGAGACATAAAACATCATTTCATTTCTGTTGACGCCATTGTATTTCTTGAAGAAACTACAAATAAAGATTCTTGTCTATTGTCTATTGTCTGTCTATTGTCTATTCTCAACCTGAGCAAACCATAACTCGGAATCAGTAGGCGAGAAAGGTGGAATCCTGACAGCAATGCGATTCACTAGAGTAGCATCAGTGTCCATGGTGGCGAGTTAACACGGTACAGTGACGCGGGAGGGCAGGCGAGCGGTGAAACGGCGGGTGATACACACGTGAGGCGGCGAGTGACACGCGCGATACACTGTACTGGAGACAAAGACACTACTCACATCACAAGATCATGTTGGGGTCGCTACTGTTGGTGTGGTGAGAAGAAAGGTGTTCAAATATAAAATAATATAAAAAGAATGTGTTTGGGAACAATAACAAAAATAGAATTTAATGATAAGTTGTATAAATAAATATGAACAGGCTATAAAAACATTAATGAATAAAGAATGAAAATGAAAACAGTTACAGTAAAAAACGATCTAACAAAAATATATATCTTGGTAACTAACTGAAAACACATGTTAAAAAAACAATAAAATATTAAATATAATAATAACACATGTGGAAAAGTAAAAAACCATTAAAGTGTTAAATTGATTCCCACAGTACCGGTCTGTGTAAATACATGCTGTAGTTTTTGGATTTGTGGGATCTTTCAAAACAACAGACGTGGTCAGAACAACAGGATTTTTTCTCAAAATAGTATGTACTTCTTATAATACTCAAGAGTTTTGATGTTCTTCAATTGCTGTGATAAGCTTGATTTAGTATATCCACACACAGATTCATTATTTTATTATTCATTAGAAAGATGCCGATCGTCAAAATATAGGTGAATATGAGAGGCGAATGAGTGTGATGAGTGTAGATGGATGAGTGTGGTCATTTTTACTGAGTAAGACCGACTGTTCCTCAGAAAGAGCTATTTATTTATAGCCCAATAGTCAGAGCAACTAAGGGACCTACAGCTTTACGTGGAATCCAAACCACGTAATGTTGGCCTGATTTTCAGCTAACTGACAAGCCTGACAGTTCTCTTCCCAATACGAAATCTGATCCTTGACTACCAATCAACATGGACATCCCAGACTTCTCTATAAGTGTCCATGTCAATAGCAATCATTAAGTGGAAGCCGTGTTTGTATTAAGAGATGCCTTCCTTTAGTCAGTTATGTCAATTTTATTTCAATGAATTCAAATCAGAATTTGCCAATTTTACTACAAAATATGATAAATTACCACGGTGTTTCACAAATAGTTACAGTTACTTCTAAATAGTTCAGTACGTACTTAATTGTAATTATTCAAAAAAATTATAAAAAATTTGAAAGAGATATAAGAGAAGACTTGGATGTACTCTAACCTGCTCCTCAGAGAGTACATGAAGCTCATCTCGTTTCACTATGTCAAGCAGGTCAACTGAACTCAGAGAGAGATATTCATCACACATGTTCACATCATGGAAGTACTGCTGAACATATTTATCAGCTGCTTCTACCAACACAACACATCCCAGTGTGTCTGCAAACTGACGTATACCCAAGACGTTCTGCGGATGGAACCTAAAATCATGGTGAGTACTCAACATTAAAATGATTCATTGTATGTGTCTTTGAATCTGGTCAGTAGATGTAATTATTAGCATAACAAAAGAATTTATTGCGTTGATTCACTTCAAGGTTGAAACATATAAAATCTATTTTTAATTTGTTTTAAAATTTCACATTTACAGTTTTCTGATTTCCCATTTTGATTACAGATTTTCACACTATGAAAATACAAATTTTTACATAAAAAAGATCATAATTTTTTTTTAAGTCAAGAAAAAGAAAATAAAATAGTTTGTTTATTTTTACATCTATAGTACCGGTAGATGTTTTTTACTATCCGACATTCTGTTTTAACCACATACTAGTCTCAAAAATAATATTGTAATAAAAATTGTCTTAAAATAATATAATGTATTATTGTTCTGTAATGGTGAAAACTGTATATACCTGGTGATGTTTTACCCACCAGCTCAATGTTTCGTTGCTTTTACTATACTTAACTTTATATTAAGTGGAGATTGTACTCTGTGAGCAGATTGCATCACTTTTGGCAATGTGTTGAGTGCCTAAAAAATAATGGTATGTTTAGATACAGACAGCGCTTGTATGGACGGGGAATAGTGAACACGTGACTCGTACTCTTATTCAGTAGATTCCTGAGAGGTTGCACAGATTAGTTTGTTGAATTACTTTACAGTATTTAACTCTGTAAAGTTATTTTCATAGGTTACCGTATTAGGATAGTTTTGTTTTTTACATTTTAAACTATAAATTTATTGTTTACTATTCAAACTGAACAAGAGTTATTGTTTTATACTGTAATGTAGTGTAAATCCTTCATAAAATGTATAAGTACTATTTAGAGTTTTTACAATCATTCCCTATTATCCGATATATTTACTTATCCAACGTCATCACAGCCCATAAGTGAGTCGTCACTCACGTTGGATAAGTGAGGCTCTACTCAATAATATTAGCAGATCAAAGATCATATATTCTTCAATATTGACAGAATTTCAATGTTATAAATAATTATGCCGGATTTGTAATGTATGTATGAATATTAAATACGTTTGAATTCTAACCTTTTTTTTAGAAAATCAGCACATGCATTTCTGACTTTCGGCAATGATAAGAAGGAGGCTCCGACCATTAGACTCTGCACATTGTTGGTGTTGATGGTGACTCGCCCGCTATATGCAAAGTTTACCAATGCTTCTAAAGCACTAAAACAAAGAAGATACTATTAATGTATTATGTTGGCGAGGCTGATTAGAGTTGTAATACACTTCTATACTAGGAAAACTTATACTGCCAATCCTGGGTATTTTGTTTTATTGAAATAGTTTTTTAATTTGCATAATACCTGTTGGTACAAATATAGTACGAGTGAAAGTCACACAACACAAATATATTACAACAATATAACCACAGAATGCACAAATATTAAGGTGATCGATTTAAGTAAACCACGCTCACCTTCCTCAGATCAGAGGGATTCACAAAAGAATGAATCCTTTTTTCTTTTGTGAATCCTAAGGAAGGTGAGCCTGGTTCAATCACCGAAACCGAAATCAATACTTACAAATTGTTTGCAAAATCAATGAAAGTTGTTTTTCAATTTCCACATTTTATTCTACACAAAAACTATTAATGTCTTAGTCTTAAAACTTAGGCTTAAGCAGCCGGTGTATAACTAGAATCTACATTTTCTGGTGACAACTGCGTCAAGGTTCTATCTACAATATTTACAAGAGAAACCACTGAGAATGCCACATCATAGTATGGGCAAAACGTTTGGTTATCTTGTAAATATTGTAGATAGTACCTTGACATGGTTGTCACCGGAAAATGTAGATTCTAGTTATTAATGTCTTATTTCCTTTTTCTAGATTTTATAACAAATTGTATTAGTTGCCCAAACTTCTAACTCACCTATAATTATGACTGATGAAAGCATTAAACCTTTTATAATAACCGAAGATCTGTGTTCCAATGCATGTTCATTCTGGCCCATAGAGCGTGTACCTATGTACCATGTGTACCTATGGGAGGGTAAGGCTGAACAGGGAGGGGGAGTGGCATCCCTGACAGGGTAGTGAAAAATACATTGGTATGATTGTTTGAAAAAATTTTAGGAACTAGAAAACTGCAAATAACATGCTTATAGCTTGATATTATATAATGAACTACACACAAATAACTTTGCAAATAAATATATTAGAGTATAAATATATTTATTTGTAGGATAATCTTATGTAGGAATCAGCAGTATAGCCAGGGGTTTATGTCACAGGTCTTGCTAACGATTCTGTGTGCATGATTTTCATGTAGGCTATGTGAACATGAATTTAATATAAATGTTACATTAATTTTATGTTTACAGATATTGTAAATTACATTATGCACATGTATTAAACCACAGGCCTAGGGTTAAAATAACTAGTAACTTCCTAGAAACTTTCTTAGTATCGTCTTAATTATTTACTACAGTATGTCACAACTGGGAATCTCTCATGATGGCCTTTTCCCTTCGACAAAAACATGGGTTTCTATTTCAACGATTCGGTTCGTGATAATAATCGTAACAACTGAAGTGTCATTTGAAAGGCGAAGAACTTTTTTACTTGACCATAAGTTAGTTTTAGATTTTTGTAAAAAATTGAGTATTTCTGCACTTTTTTCATAGTTAAATATGTAAAACTTAAAATGTTATTACATTTCAAAATCATAATATCAACTTAAGGTACACTAAAAACAACCTTTAATATTATAATCATACAATATTTACTATAACTCATTATAATAATAAACATGAACCGAACAGTTGAAATAGAAAAGCATGTTTTGGCCCACTGACTGTAAAATTGCATTGCTACTATAGGGCTATCGACTTCCCAGCATGTTTTGGCAGTTTTCGAAACGGCTACTTTAATGGATCTTATTACATTAGTTAACTGCATGTGCTTACATAGCATCAATGCCCTGAATGGTGATGTCCCTCTGTTTACTCTCTACCATATCGTGTGTAAACATCGCATGGAAATATGGAATGGTTGCTGCAAGCACTATGCGATGTCCACTGAATGACTGATCTTCTACCTAAAACAATCAATAGACAAACACTATTTAATTAAGCTATTTGTTAATTAAAACGAGTCATCATATGTGAGCTTAGGAGAAATGTTTGTTTGAGGATGTGAAATTTAGGGATTGCAACATGTGTGGGAAATGCAACGACATGAAATATAAGCATGGAATGGCAAATAATCAGCCATGTGATTGAGGACCTGAAAATCAAACTAAGGATCACATAGTTAGTGATTACAATTGTACTCTTTAAGGGTGAACTAGTTGGTCTCGTTAAATTGTAGAAGCTGATATGGAATAGTTACGAAACTTGCATTTAGCTCTGTAGAAGGAGATCAATATTTTGACACAAAGACACAAGTAGGCTTACTTTGTATTATAAATTCTATCAATTTTATTTTTGAACTATATATATATATATAGGGTGGAAAAAAATATAGAAAGGCTTTTACGTTATTTTTTCCCACAGATAATTTTATAATTAATTTTTTTATATAATTTTGGTCCATAAAGTATAATTTTTGATCAGAATAATTTACTTGAAACCGTTTAATAGCAAAGAAATAATTTGTTCAAATTAGTTTCTTTGAAATTCAAATGCTACTCTGGAAAGGATAAATCTTCTGAAGTCCCGTTTGCGGCAATTAATTTCTCTTGAATAGACCTTTCATTTGATACCAAACTTGACCTAGGCTTACATTGAAGATTTTCGCTCAACTCCTCGTGGGTCGTTCCTCTGAAAAGATTAAATGTTGCTAATGGCGTCAAAAAGTATGTTCTTTGTAACCATGATCATGTACAAGATATCATTTTTACAAGTGTAGCTATACAAAAGTTGTGAAAGAGTTTCTATATTTGTTTTCCACCCTCCAAAGTGCAATACTTTTTCCATTTTCTTTCTTTTATTTTAAAAGCTGGTGAGATAAGTCATATAAAATAAAATTTGCAATAAAACAGATTTTTTGATTTTTTTAGTACAAAACAAGTTTTCCCTGGAATAAAAACTATTTTCCCAGATAATATAGATCTGATTCTACCTATTGGTGATCAAAATATCAAGATTGGTGAATGGTCTAGATAGAACATAGGCCTATGTAACTTTATTTGTTGAGAATATTAGTTACTTTTATTGCAATCTTGCTTTTAGCTACAAAATTTAGTTCACTGTAGAATTAGTTTAATAATAATGATAATCTTATTTTTTCTTAAACAAAACAATTACAGCTCATGAAAATACAATTAATATCGTAAATAACTTGTACACTAAGCAATTGCTATAATAGAATAAAATAACTAAATTTAAGTCATTATAAACTACATAAATCTAATAATAGATAAGTTCTACAGAGAAATAATTCACACCTGAAAAGGGATGTACTTCTGTTTTCGGGCAGGAGTCTCAGATAAAGTATTTTAAATAAGGAACCAGCTTTTTATTTATTTTTTTTAAGTCAATCTGTTGAAGTGCTAACAAAATAATAACAATGTAATACTATACAGAAAACAGACAGAGATAAAAATTAAATACAAAATAAAACTAAATTATTTTTACATATCTGTAGAGAACAGTTCTCTATCTTCATATGGTATTGTCAACAGCCATATTTTCAAAGCACTCTTAAAAATTTTCAAAGATCTACTACTAACTTTCAGGAAATCAGGAACTATATCAAAAAATGTATACGCCAGATACAGAAAACTCATTTTAAACAAGGTGCAATTAGGCTTTGGCAAAAGAAATATGTTGTTCGAAGTAGCCTTTGTCTTGTGACATGGTTGTGAATAATACCTGTGTTGCCACTAGATTTATAGAACAAAGAAAGCACCTTCAATAGCCTACATATAAATATCTCAAGGGTAGAATTTTCTGATTAATAAAAAGAGGAAGGGAGTGTTTATGAAAATTTGCAAGTGATATTAATCTAACGTATTTCTTTTGTAAAATTATAATAGGATTAAACTAGAAATATAAGAACTACCATATAAAGATAAACCATATTCAAGTTTGGAATTAATCAAAGAATAATAAATTTGCTCTAAAGTTAGTAAAGGACAGATATATTTTTGGTGAAAGAAAGGTTCTTAGGGACTGTCGTAAAGAATTATTTAAATGGTTAATGTGTACCTTCCAAGATAAGTTTACATCTAAATGCAGACCCAAGTATTTAGTGTGATTATATTAAATGTAGTACCTATGTCGCTCTAAATGTTTGTAATTTTTCCGGCTTTTCCACAGGAAAAAAACGATAATATTCTAGTTTTTAAGTAAAGGATATATCTATTGTGAAAAAACGTCAACAAAAGATTGACAAGACCCCTGCTTTTTATTTATTTTTTTTATTATTATAATAGTTTTTAAATAGATACTTATGAATTATATATTTTTAAAATTTAAATAAAATTGTTAAATTTGTTAGCTGATATAGAGCTCATCCCCCACCCACAGGCTGTAGCCCATATGTGGAATTTTCAAGTTATATTTTGTTGTTGTAAGTAATCTACATTGTATTGTTTATTTTTACTGAAATAAACAGATTTTTCTCTTACTGAAATATGGTCTAGTTATAAAAAATATTAAAGTTTGAGAAGCCTAAAGCAGTGAAAAAGTACCTATTTTTTCGGCCATACTCAATCAAGATCACAAGTAGTTTATTTGTTAACCTACCTTTAGAGTAACATCACACAACTTTCCTTGCCTTCTTATTTCTTCCATAACTGGAAATCCACTTGAAAACAAATCTAACTGTTGGAAGATAACACATTCTTCAACTTCTGGAGACACAGGTTTGTTTGTTGTATGCTTCATTTTTATATGTTAAAAGGCCTATAATTCTTATCTTTTGCTAACATATAAAAACATGCTAAAGGCACCACTGTAGGAAAATACTACTTACTACTATCACAAAATTGTCAAATCTCTTAAAATCATAATAAGTTGATGGATAAATAACAACATTCTGAGTGGTTAGTAGTGATGGGAACAACCGAAGTGAAACGACTGATTCAGTCGGTTGTTGAAAAACAACCGATCCATTCGGTTGTTTTCGTAATGTTCAGTTGAATGAATCACTCGTCAGACCGTCACTCGTTCATACCTTACCCGTATTGGCAGCAGTTGAAACCATTTTGGTAAAGTGAATTTTTACCAAAATGAATTCACTCAAAACAAAATCAGTTGTTTAACAAATAAACATTTAGTATGTTTCAATCTTCCAATCACTCATTTATACTTTAGGATATGTGATAGCAGTTTTTTTACAATAAAATAATTGAGGGACCTGGTTGTTTTAATAAAACTAACTATTATTGATAGATCTGACCTTGGTTTTGTTTTAAGAACTGACCTATACCAATCCCGCGCGCTTCCTTTGTATCCACCCCAATTCTATTTCTGTACCATGGGCGCGGACTAGCCACTGATCCCTTTCCCACGCAGTATTCCCCAATATTGCTCACTGCTACTCTAATTCTAGGAAACACAACGATTACATCCCGCCATTTTCTTTTCCTACAATGTAAACATTAGTTTGCCTTGGTCTTCGTCAATAAGTGGAGCTGTGTAAACTTATATTGTAAATTACTGTATATTTACGGTGTTGTTTATTTTTTTCTTTTTTATCGTTTCCATTAGGACTTGATTTGAAAAGTATTAATATTTATAGTAGTGTAAAGTATCTTTCCATTTACTCTAACGTGCATTTATTTAATTTTTGTCTACTTGTGTTTCATTATATTAATCGTGTTATTCTAAAACTTTTTAGTTAGCTGCCTCAATTAATTTTTGAGTATATCATTTATTTATTTAGTTAGTGTTTGTCTGCCTAGTAGAATACCATGACACCAAAACGTTCTCAAGCTTGGGATTTTTTTGAAAAATCAAGCAGTAGTGTTGCAAATTGTTCGATTTGTAAAAAGGATATTCGATACCATGGATCCACCTCAAACCTCATGGACCACCTTAAAAGGAAACATCATAATTATTTGACTTTAGCAAATCTAGATGACACTTTAGAAGATGCCCCTACAATTTCCAAAGAGACAGGTCCAAATTCTGCAAGATGCAACGACGGTTCACGAGATACTGCGACAGTTTCAAGATCTGAGTCAATAGCCGTATTACCAAGCTGTTCTGGTACTTCAAATACAATAACAGGTAACAATGATCAATCTCCAATTACTACTCCAATAACAAAGCCTAGAAAGTTGAGTAAACAAACAACAATTGTAGGTACTATGAAGTTAAAAGAGCTATCCAACTCTAAAATTAAAGAAGTAGACACTTTATTAGTTGACACAATTGCAGAGGGCTACTTGCCATTGTGTTTAGTTGAGAATGATAAATTTGTAAAACTTGTCAAATCTCTTGAACCTCGTTACAAACTACCATCCAGGAAAACGCTTACCCATAAAATGATTAATGATAGGTATTTAGAAATAAGGGGAAACATATTGGCTAAACTAGTTGAAGCTAAATCTGTGTCACTGACTTCCGATATGTGGACCTCGCTAAATAACGAAGGCTTCCTATCAGTGACAGCTCACTTCATTCAAGGAACAACTCTCCATTCTGCAGTACTATGTACTCAGAAAGTAGAGGAACGCCATACAGGTGAGAACATTTCAGGTCACATAAAAAATGTAATGACTGATTGGGGCATTAAAGAAAAAACGTTTGCGTTGGTAACAGATAATGCTGCTGTAATGGTAGATGTAGCAAGGCGACTCGGTGTTAGCCATCTAGGATGTGCTGCACATACTGTCAATCTTGTTGTTACAGATGTATTGGAAAATCCTGACTTGCAGCAACTGCAACTTGTAAGACAGAAGTGTCGCAAGATAGTTGGTTATTACAAAAGCAGTACCCTAGGGCTCTCCAAACTCTCTGAGTGTCAAACAAAACTTCAGCTTGATACCCTGAAACTGAAACAAGAGAATGCCACTCGATGGAACTCTACATATTTCATGATGGAGCGTTTAGTCAAATCAAAAGAGGCTATAATTATGTGTTCATCTTATGTTAATGTACCTGAGTCCTTAACAGCATTTGAGTGGCAAGTGTTGAGTGATTTCATTCCACTATTTGAACCACTCCATGAGTTAACAGAGGAGATGTCAGGAGAAAAGTATGCGACTTCATCAGTTGTAATACCTCTTTTCCGAGGAACTCAAACGGCAGTAAAGTCGGTAACTCCTAGCACACATGTAGGAGGCAAAATCAAAGAACTTCTGCTGACATCACTGTCCAAAAGAATGGCTTCATACGAATGCAATGATGGTTCTAATATTTGTGCCAAGGCAACAATATTAGATCCCCGCTTTAAAAAGATAGCATTTGGGATAGCAGATAACGCAACCAAAGCAGTGAATCAAGTCATCGATGAAATCAACAAGACTTTAGAAGACACAGGGGTTGTTGTTTCACAAGGAACTGTAGAAGCAACCGAAGAGCCTCAACAGAAGAGAAAGAAAATTTGGAATTTCTTCATTGAACAGAAGGCGAAAAATCAAGGTCAAACACTAACTACGACCAGCAATGCACTGCAAGACATGAGGTTGTATTTGTCTCAGCCATTGATTGACACTGAAGAAATGGATCCTGTCAGTTATTGGAAAAAATATGAAGAAGCCTTCCCAAGTTTAGCACCATTAGCCAATAAATATTTATCAATACCAGCAACCTCTGTTCCTTCAGAACGAGTATTTTCTAAAGCAGGACAGATTTGTAGGGAGAGAAGAAGCAGGTTAAAACCCAAACTTGTTGACAAACTAGTTTTTCTTAATGCAAATAGCACTTTCAATTAAATAAATTTATAAGTATTTGAGTTTTTCTATCATAAAAAGTTATTTTATTTTGAAATCAAAATATTTATCTCATTCTGAAAATGTTAAATGAACATTTTTGAAATATAATTCTAGTTGTAACTATGTAAGATGGGTCATTAATCTATTACTCATTGGGTGCTTTTAACACTAATTTTCCTATGTTCCAATATGACTCATTATTAAATGATTTAATTTTGTGAATTTATGTACATATATCATAGGCCTAATAGTTGTATTTGTTCAATTTATTACTTTTTTATGTTTCATGTTGATACTTTGTAAATAATGTCATAGATTTTTTTACTTTGGTTATACTTTTAATTATGCTTATGTTTAATTGTGCTTTACTTATGTAGTATTTAGTAGTCTTATCATTTAAGTGTAGTCAGTACTTTTTCAGTTTAGTGAGTAAAAATAGTTACACACTAATATTCTTTTGTTCCTATGTTATTACTTATGTTATGATTTTTTTTTAATTTATGTTCACGTATCTTAATAGCTGTAATTGTTCAATTTATTATTTTGCATATTTCGTATTGCTACTGTGTAAAAAATTTCATTGGTAGGCCTATGTGTAACTTTGATTGTAATTTTAAATATGCCTGGATGTTAGTTTTAAGTAGTCTATCATTTAAGTTTATTCAGTACATTTTCATATCATAATTCATAACTAACCTTCATGAAAATAATTAAGTTACTATGTATGCCTATTAGTTTAATATCTTTCAAATAACGTAATACTTTATAGTAATGTTTTTAATTGTTATGTATTTGTCCATTCAAATTTAGTTCCTTAGATAATTTAACTTTGAGGGACTAGTAAGCCTATAAACAATTATTTTGCTTTAATCTACAAAATATTTTAGGTCCATTAATGTTAACCTTGTCATACACGTTATATTTTATTATAATTTTTTAAATTGAAACTACTAATTTTAAATATTAAGATTTTAAATATTGTTAGTTTTTTCATGAAACTTGATTTACACATTGCTGTTGCTTATGGATAATTGGCCTACATTTTAAAGTAACTCAAAATTCTACTGCATAGTTGAGTAATGATTAACATTTTTAACAGTGCAACACATTATTATATTATGCATTTAGAGTGTGTCAGTTTATTTTCAAAGGGAAAAGCGAATAATTACTTATGTTTAAGAAAATTTGGCTTGTGTTATAACTTAATTAAATTTTTTAGTTTAAGTTTAATTTTTTAAAATATGTGTAATTTTGAACTGTCTAAATTATAAATATCAGAATGATGGCAATTGTTAAAAAAAGAATAAAAAATAATTTCAACCCCATTTTATAAAGCTAACTCAGTAGGCATAATATCAAAATATTTAGTGCAATTTGTATATTTAAATAATAGTTTGCAATTTACTTAGTTGATTCGCTACAAAATGAAATTAATGTCTGTAGTTTAATCAATATTGTTATTAATAAAACTCTTTGGTTCCAAAATATTATAATGTGTTTTTGCAAGCCCTATTTTAAATATTGTAGTCCTAAATAATTCTGAAACATTCATATTTAATTATTACATAGCTGATTCACCAAAAATAAATAATAAAATAAGAAATAATAAATAAAAATAGAAGCAAAAACTACACCAAATATGAGTTGGGTTCAATTTTAGTTATTTGGTAAATAACTTAATAAGTTTAATGTTTTAACTCTCGACTCCATTTCAATTATTTTCTGTCAACTACTAGCCTATAGATTTTCTGATATAAAGATTTAAATAGGAAGTAGTTTATTTACTGCAAAAATTGAATTCAGTAAATCACTCTCATCTCGACTCACAAAAGCACCGATTGAAACAAGTCTGATGCTTCTAAAATCACTTGTACAACCGAAGAACCACTCGTTCAACCGTTCGCCCATACGAGGTAAGGAGTGGGGGAGACTGAATCATTCGACTGAAAACAGTTGAGTGAATTGAAAAACAACCGACTTACCAGTCGGTTGTTTTATTCCGTCGGTTGTCCCAACACTAGTGGTTAGTGGTATTTATTTTTCTCCAATACTCAACTGACAGAATGAGATTTTACAAGTAGCTGCTTTCAATTTCATGGAAGTATCATCTGGGTTTGCCTTCATGCACTTGTAAACCGAATAAACAGGAAACGAGAGCTTTTTTATAATCATGGACTATAAAAAATTTATTCTATAATCTCCAAAGAACGTTGTTTACAAATAGGCCGCTTTTCCCAGCATGGCTTAAGCTAGAGAAATGGTTTAGCTATGGTTTAAAGCTTTGATGTGATTTTCTGCAAATTTTACTATGGCTTAAGCCAGGGTACAAATTAAACCGTGTTTTGAGTAGGCTTAACATGGCTTTTTATTTTATTTTATATATATATACTCGGTTTACACCATTTATACATTTTAAAAAGAAACAGTACATACATATAACAAGATAGCAAAAAATTATAAGAGTACAAACACTTAGTGTTATAATTGTTACAAAAACGTGGTAATAGCCTAACTATCCAAAAAATTTACAAATATAAAAAATAAATAAACATGAATAAACAACAGAAAACACAGGAAGTAAATAGTAAACATAACAACAATAATTAGTAGTAATCATACAGTTATTTTTGGACATAGCAAATACGAACAGAGCGTTGTGGCTTAGTCCAATATAACAGTGACTTTCCGGTTGAAGGAGTCTACCGATTCACTGAAGAAGTCAATGTCAGAGGCAACCATACCCCCAAGCCTCAGCAGTCTGGATAGGCCATTGTGGTATGCATAGTTAGTCGCCTGGAAACGTCTGCGGAATGTCTTAGAGCGAGTACCCCATGGAATGCAGAAATCAATGTTAGAGAGTAGATAGGGGCAATCCAGTAGACCATTGGCATGCTTGTAGAAAGTCACCAAGTCTGAGTGTTGACGCCTCAAGTGAAGTGGAGGAAGTCCAAGACGGGTGCCAACCGCACTCACAGGGGTGGTGCGGTATGTGTATCCAAGCCGGGAGCCGAGCAGCCTGATGAATCGGTTTTGGATATTCCGAATCTGTTCGATGTGGTTGAGCTGATTTGGTGTCATGGTGATCAGATGACCGAGCCATATTCAAAGATAGGGTGCACCAAAGATTTATAGAGGCATACAAGGGTAGAAGGTGAAGTGAAATCCCTGGAGGTTCTGAATAAAAACCCCAATAAGGAGTTGGCCCTTGCTGTAACTTGGATAATATGTTCTAAGGGGCTGAGGGATGGAGTCATAACCACACCCAAGTCCTTTACCCTATAGACCCTTCTGAGAATGGTGTTATCAAGATGGTAGTCATGTAAATAGATGTTAGGTCCACGCCTGAAGGAGAGCACCTCACACTTTGGGACATTGAGTTCTATTGCATTCTCTCTGCACCAGCCACTAATGGCAACAAGGGAGCTTTGCAGTTTCGTTAAATCATCGGCCGAACGTACTCTTCCGAATATCTTCATGTCATCTGCATAGATAAGAGCCCTGAGGGACTCCAGACAATACATTGAAAGGTCGTGAGAACGAGCCATTGCAATTCACAATAAGAGTTCTGTCTCAGGTAGCTATCCGTCCATTGAAGAAGAGAGCCCCTCACACCGTAACCATCAAGCTTTGCAATCAACAAGGAGTTATTGACCTTATCGAAGGCTTTTGAAAGATCCAACTAGATGGAGTCCAGCTGGCATTGATCGGTGAATGCTGTCATGACACACTCTTGAAATTCGAGTAAGTTGGTTATGGTAGAGCGGGACCGTAGGAATCCATGCTGTGCTGGGGAGATGCATTTGCGAAGGTGGAAGTACAGATGGTCCAAACGATGCTCTCAAACACCTTGGCAATGGCAGGCTGGATAACAATTGGACGATAATTCCTCACGTTGCCATGGTCACCAGTCTTAAAGATGGGAACGAAAAAACCCTGCTTTAAAATTGAGAGGAAAATTCCATTAGTTAAGAGAGCAACAAACATGATGGCGAAGTGAGAGGCTAAAACAGGTGCACAAAATTTGAGTACAAGTGGTGGAATGTCGTCGGGACAAGCTCCCTTGTTAGAGTAGATTTCAAACCTGCGTTGGACATCAGTAGGCCTACGTGAGATAACACAGTTGAGGACAGTGAAGTTCCAGTTAAAATCAAAAGTAGGAACATGGATAACTGAATCATTGAATACGGAGGAAAAGTATTCTGCGAAAAGTTCACATTTGTCCATGGACTTCAAGGTAACTTTGGAGTCCAACTTCATTTTCGTGGAAATGGCAGGATTGCGCTTTAGACTATTGACATGAGCCCAGAAGGATTTAATACTGTGGGGTATACTGTTTTCGACTTTGCTTGTATATTCCCTGAGGCATGTTCTAGCAAGATCTTTGCACGGACGTCTTAAATTACGAAATTTCTCAAAATAGTAAAAACTGCCAGTAGTCTTGAATGCCTTATGAGCATTTTTTTTTTTTACAACCAATAACTTGAGAACCAGAAAACCATTTAGGGAAAGTAGATGAGCAAATTCTCATCATGGGTGTATTAAGTTTAATAATAGAGCTAAACAATTTGCAAAAGCCATTAAAGCGGTCTTCAATATTAGCATGTTGATCAAATACAGGAAAATTTACATTTTGCAATTCCAGAAATATGGCATCAAGGTTACAATTACGGTAGTCAGACACATATTTAACATTAGTAGAGCAGTCAGTAACTGGAAGGCTCTGACTGCCTTAACAAGCTAGGCAGTATATCCAAATCACCTACTAGTAAAGTTATTTAATAAAAGAATAAGTTTGGGAATTAACATTAACTAGTGTGTTTAATTTCATAATAGCAATTTTTAGTATCTTTCGGCCATAGAGAAAAAATTAGAAGTTCAGTAAGATATTGACGATGGTGATTTTATGTGGTTACTCCTACAACAAGAAAGCCAACAGAAATAGAATTAACTGTTTTGAAATGTTGAATGAACTGGAATTGTTTAGCAGCATAAAAGAGCTGTAATAATGTTATTAACTCTTGCAGAATTAGGTCTGATCCAATACAACAACTAGAAAAGTAGTAAAGCAAGTTTCCACTTGTTTAGCTAACGAATTTCCTCAGGTAATTAAAATGACAACTAAAAGATGAGTATAAATTATTTTCAATCGGGTTTTATGAGAAGGGTCGCTTTCCCAAATGCAAGGGGCCTTTAGGTTGTTCCCATGCAAAAATCCAGTCACCCGGAGGAGACAATGCAGAATAAATAAATAAATAAGAGTAAGAACTGTATTGAGCATTGCTTTGGTTTTTGGAAAATGAGTTTTCCATCTATGTCCACTGGCACTCGGTTGAAGATTAACCGAGTAGAATCATAGACCTTCTAGTATAATACGAGTATAAGGTCTATGCTAATACCATAGACCTTCTATTATACCAGACAGTCCCATCATACGGGCGAGCTTGTCGTAGTTCTGGCTCAACGTGTCGGCTAGTTGTTCGAGACCTCGCCAGACTGCGCTGGCGTTGGCTCTCTCCCCCCTCAACCCATTACCCACCCTCCTTAGGAAAGACGTCAGGCACTACGTCACGTTACGTCAACGCTGCGTTGCCAAATTGAACAGTGCATGCGATACGCCCTGTTGCCGTCCTTCCCTATTTATCCCTGGCCAGAGAATGAGTGCGATGCACGTTTGGAAGCAACTCTCATACATACTGACGACTAAACACTTTTTACAAATACAATAATATTATACCTACCAGAAAATACGTTTAATAAAAACAAATATGAAATGTCATACTGACGACTAAACACTTTTTATAAATACAATAATATTATAGCTACTAGAAAATACTTTTAATAAAAACAAAAATGACATGTCATACTGACGACTAAACACTTTTTACAAATACAATAATATTATACCTACTAGAAAATACTTTTAATAAAAACAAATATGAAATGTCATACCGGCGACTAAACACCTTTTACAAATACAATAATATTATACCTACTGGAAAATACTTTTAATCAAAACAAAAATGACGTGTCATACCGACAACTAAACACTTTTTACAAATACAATAATATTATACCTACTAGAAAATACGTTTAATAAAAATAAATATGAAATTTCATACTAGACGACTAAACAATTTTTAACAAATACAATAATATTAGGCCTATACCTACTAGAAAATACGTTGAATAAAAACGAAAATGACGAAAATAGAGTTTGTATTCATTGCTCCTATGCCCGCACTCTTCAGACGGATCGACTGACGTCACTGACACACACACAAAACAACTACAACATGTCACAGATGAAAATTTGTATTGTATAATATTATATACATATACTAATACAGTAATATGCACCAACATTTAGACTATTCAAGAATAATCAAATTGTTCATGAGTAATCTAAAAGATGCAAAATGTTGACGCTGTCTTCAACTTTGACTTGCTATAATAAAGTAGTTTTTCATGGTGAAATACAACCATGAATAATTTTATATATGGTATATTGCATTAATCTCATTTGCCATTTCGTACTAAAGGTTAAAATCTTTATCTACAAAATGTATATATTGTAGATAATTTGTAGATATTTTGTCTTGTATCTTTATTATAATTGATTATACTTAGGCCTACTGTTTATATAATAAAAATTACAGTGTCCTTATTTTCAACTACGTTAAACATTTCTTGAATACGACCACAAATGTATGTCCCTGAATACCAAATATCTGATTCTTATATTGGGTGGTGTGAATAAAAAGTAGAAAATTCTTTTTTGAAGAATATTCTTCATTTCGAGTACGATACACGTACGATAAAACAGAAAATTCCTCGGGAGGTCTCACTTTCCCAACAGACGGTGCTAGTACAATAGCGAAGCTAACTCTGGTGGTTTTTGACAAATACTTCCAGACACATGCATTCGTTAAACATCACTAAAAAAATATGTCATAGAGTGAAACAATGGATTAATAAGGAAGAACAGTGGTGGTTCCAGTGCCCAAGTGAGTGTTCTGTGCACAGGGACTTTTTTGTTTCTAAAATCCTGGTGGCGAAGTTGCACAGAACTCTCCAGGAGATCTCCAAGGACATGAGGCAACCTGGGACCAAAAACGCAGGTTCTTGGAGAAAAGTACAAAATTTAAAAAATTATTAGAGATGCTAAAATTTACGATATTTTGGACTGAAGGTAAATATATCCATTACAGTATTTTGTCATTATACTTAATTAATTGTTACAATAAATTAAAAACATTGTTATGTTTACTAGCAAATTTAACGTGTATGTTGTTTTCAATATTTATTTAAAGTAGTTTCATTACTTTTTGATTTTAAATTTGATTGTAAGAATAAATTTAAAACGCTTTGATATTTAAAAGGAAAATTTAAATATGTTGTTTACGATATTTCTTTCAACTAGTTTCATTATTTTGTATACTTTTTTGTATTTGATTGTAAGAAAAAAATTTAAACATATTGATAATTACTAAGAAATTTAAAGCGTATGTTGTTCACAATATTTATTTCAATTCGTCAATTTGTTTACTAATTTTGTATGTTTTTATTTCTATTTGATTATAAAAATAAATTTAAAACTCTTTGATAAGTATCAGGAAATCAAATTTTTATGTTGTTTATGATATTTGCTTTCACATAGCTTCATTATTTTGTATGTTTTTATTTTTCTTTGATTGTGAGAATAATCATTAAAACTTAATTTATGTTTATTACGAAAGTAATGAGTGTGTAATAGTTTTTTTTTCATATTATATAATATTGATTACTATTAAGTTATTTATTACGTAGGTTTTCATTTCCCTTGAGGTGTCAGAGTAAATTTAAACATTAATTGAAATTTATGACAAAAGTAAAATATGTGTAAAAACAAATGTAAAATAGTTGTTGTTCATAATTTGGCTTTAGAGTTTTTAGCTTTTTTTTTGGCTTGGTTTTAGAGTATGTTATCCTATGTACATGTTTTACATACTATTGTAATAATAATTTTTCTCCATAAAAATAACTATTGTCTCGATGAAATATAGTTAGATTCCTTATTGAATTCTAATTGGTGCCTATAAAATAAATACAGTTTTATTTTTAAGGTTATTTAATTATGGCAAAACAAAAAAGTTTAAATGGTAATGGTAGTATTGTTTCAATTAGAATAATTAGTTAATATGGTGTGTTTTCTTTTTTTTCAATCAGTAGGAATGTTATTTGGGCTTTTGCCAGTGTTGAATTCTCTCCTAACTTGTTTTTCATAATACTGTATTATAAATATTGCATTTGTCTAAACAATTGGTTTGGGAAATTAGTATTATTTTTGTACTTATTACTGTAATATTTTTATGAAAGTGTTATTTTTTTACATTATATACCATTAATTATAGTACATATCTCATTTATTGTATTGTATTTAAGTATGTTGTTGCTGTAATGAAATGTTAAAGATGAAACATTACAGTACATGATTAATTGTGATGGTTTAATTTAAGCGTAAGATGCAGTTTATTTCATAACTCAAAGATGTTTAAAGTGGTTTGTTGTTAACAAGAGTATTATATGTCAATTTGTTTGGTTATTTTATTTGTTCTTCTTTTTTCTGTGGTTCCAATTTTATGCAGGTTTGGTTAAATGTAAATATATATTATCTTATAGTTGTTATTCAATTTTCTGAAAGTTGTAAATTTCATTTAATAATACTTGGTACCAAGGTATAGACATTCGTTCTAAAATTACATATGGTATTAATATTATATATCACCAATTTAACAAACCAAATCACATATCACAAAATCCATAAAAAACTATTTTATAATTTTCACCAACGATAAATACATTTTCAAATGTTTTCTTAAATTGCAAATTTATTTTTTAGGTTCCACTTTGATAAATGTTGTACCAAATGTTACAATGTTAAGGTTATTTTTTGTAGGTGTTACTTATTTCCTTAATACAAATATAAATGTCATTTGAATTATTTCGGTAGTAAATTTTAATTGTTATATTATACCAATGTTATTATACTTCTAAGAACCACTATTCTTTTATTCCATGTGCTTTTTTAACGTGTTATTACTGTTAAATACTGTTATAATACAAAAATTAATAAGGCTATTAGAAAGACTTTTCAACACAGTAAATATACACTCAGTTTTAAACCAAAGAACAATAGTTTTACTTTAAATAGTTTTTTGGTATAATACGTGTTGGTACATATACAGTACGAGTAAACGTCACACAACACAAATTCACCACAATATAAGCACAAAATGCACAAATATACTACAATACAAGTACAAAATGCACAAATATTGTGGTGATCGATCACCATAATATTTGTGCATTTTGAACTTGTATTATAGTATATTTGTGCATTTTGTGTTTATATTGTCGTGAATTTGTGTTGTGTGACGTTTTACTTTAATTAACAAACTATCTAACAAAGAAAATAATAACAAATATGAAAAATCTGGAATATATAAAATACAATGCTCGAAATGCAATTCTTTTTATATAGGACAAACCGGTAGAACATTTAATTTATGTTACAAAAAACAAGTCATAAGAAACAACAACTCAACATCAATTAAATTCAACTTTGCTGAACATATTCTCCAGTCAAATCGCAATTACCAAAATATCAATGAAAATGTTACAACTTTAGAACATAAGAAGAAAGGAGAAAAAATGAATTCCAAAGACAATTTACAATTATAATGAACCACAGAACATGTTAAATACACAAATTAACATGAAAAATCCTATATATGAAAAAAATAAGACAAATTAAAAAACATAAGAATCAAAAGTATATATAATCAATGTAAGTTTATATAATCAATAATTCAACTTACCCACACACTAAATTAATCATATGTTATCTTCATCTGTTTTATTTTTATAATTGTTCATTTCTTATAGGTTATATTATTTACACTCTGAAAATGGCCCAAGGGCCGAAACCGGTCATGTATTATTATAAAAAATGAATAAAGAGTACTTAATTATAGTTATTATTCAATTTAATAACTCAGTCTTAAATTATTACAGTTATCATGCTATTTTTAAATAAAAAAAAAAGAGTTCTTTTGTCTGAAAATGTTCTATTTTTATTTCTTTTGGCCAAATTTCTATAATAATAATAATGCAGTAGTATTATTATAAGTATTTGTATTGTCTTAGTAAATAGTTACTAAACTATTTTCGATTTGTTTTCGTATCGTACCGGACACCCGATCGGAATAGATTGTCAGTGGAGAGGGTCTGAGCATAAAAGTTTACAGTGACATGTCATGTACTGAATTGTTGAAGCCATTAAAAACAATGGTTCTTTACTAAAAAAAAGTAATCTCTACAGAAAAATATGACTGGTTTCAGCATTCAGCCATTGCAACTATACGTATGACAACCCTGCATAGCTCCCGCGCTTGTTACTCTGCTTTTCGGCGCTCGCTAATTAAGACTGTGTTATTAAAACTGCCCACATATAAACGTGTTCTTAATTTATAATGCTGTTTTTCCAGATTACGTGGAAGTTCGAATGAAATTCGTACATAGCGTAGAACTAAAGATACTATATCCAACGTATTTTAATATTTTATTTGGTTTTAATAATCGCCTTAGCCTTAGTTAAATTATTATAAATATATTATTTACGTTTGAACATCTGTTACTTTTAGATTCATTTAGAAATTTCTTCTTGCTGCTCAGCTCTACTATGTAATAATGAACATATTTGAATTAACAGTCTCTACGTTTAGTCATAATGATATAGTCTATAGTAGTACGAATGCTATAATTATTTATATTAGACTCGTATCATTTACTGGCTGTTTACCCGTGTCTTGCTACGGGATTAACATATAAAATTTTTTTTAGTTTATTAATTGTAGCTTCGAGTGCCAACCTGTCCCTCCCTCTTATAAGATAAAAGTAACTGATAAATTATAAAAATGTAGTAAAAAGAGATTCAAGTTATTATAACTTTTGATAACAATAATCATACCTAATTATTTATACAAAAGGTAAATTAATACAAAAGTACTATTTTGAAATTTGGACGGAAGGTATAATCATGTCGTCCCAAGAAAAATTCTAAGATTTTACATTTCCAATAAATAGGGTTTAATTTTAGCGATCGAAAATATAAATTTTGCCAAAAAACATAGGCGACTCGGACGTACAAAACATGATTTCGTTCTTACATTCTTTAATGAGATACCGACACAACGTTGTGCGTATTTTAAGGCGAATATGAATGATGATATGTGTGTAGGATGAGTGTAGTCTGGTTACTAACTGAGTTCAACTATTCCTCAGAATGACAAGTTATCATACTTGGGATTAACGATTAAATTTAATCGTTACTTTTTCTATTAACTTTTTAACTTATTCGTTAGTTTTGGTAATGTTTAACTTCTAACTTTAACTAGTTGAACATCTTGCTAACGGTTAAAGTAACTCAGTTAGTTTTTCAAATGTGATAAAAGGTGCAATTTGGTCCGAGGAATGTGGACTGGGCAGAAAGTATCTAAAACTCAGGTCAAAGACATATTGTTTTCCTCTTCCTGACGCCCAATTGTCACCGACAAGCAAGGTCACTGTTTTGAAGACGACATTTTAGTCGCCTACCCTTTACTCACATTTTACTGCCTTATAGATAAAAAAGGTGGACCAAACGAGTATACCATTGTTGTGGGATTGACTTGTGTCCTTGAAATGATCTTTTCACTTGACTAGTTTATGTTTAGGGGTAAAGTTGAGATAGTCATTTAGTTATCTTGTTTTAAATCAACGTGTTGGGCCTAAGCTTGTTTATCTGTCATAAACTCTAATACTGTAATTTTACCTATTTACCCATCTATCTGTATAATCAATTAGGAAAATCAGTTGCATTTTGACGTTAATGCTGTCAATACTTGATTAATTGATCATTACATAAAATCCAAATTGTCCTGTTAAAAAGAAGTCGGGAAAACCATTTAAATGGTTAGTCAATCCAAAATTTCCTCAAGCGTTTACTTTATTTTAAATTAGGCTTACTAGGTAAATTCAATCCAGTATATGATACCACGCAACAGAATAAACTATCTTCAAGATTGCAGAACATATTTCAAGTAACAATTGCTATATTTCGTTCTGTTTTCATTATTTTGCTATCGGCACCGTCGAAAAGAAAAGATAATGATAATACTATCTTTAATATTGATAATATTATCAATGGTAATTAGTTTTGTATTTTTTTAATGATTTATATAGTTTTCATAATTTTTAATTAACTTATTTCAGTAAGAATAAAACATGCACTCAGAACGGCAAATACTTAAACATCTAATATAGAGTGAGTATATTTTGTTCAGTTTTTCTTTACCGCTAATCCCCATACTTTCTTATCAGTGACCCTTCCTTATCATCGCACGCCTGATAAAAACCACCTGGAGTCAACATGTCACGATATTATTTGGCCTTTCTTATTATCTGCGCCAATTAAAAAAAGTTTTGTTATCGTGAATTTCCTATAAGATAGTTATTGATTTTTCAAAGTATAGCTTAAAAATGTAAAACTTTAATTTCAAAGACTTATGTCAGTTTTTGTTAATAATTTTAGAAATTAAATTAAATATTTAATTTGTAAGATTTCGGACAGTTATATAACAAAAATTACTGTAGAAATTGCTATAGTCTAATTAATAGTATTGTATGATAATGTACTATAAATAGGCCTATTTATCTAAGATATTATAAATAATAAAAGATAATACAGGTTGAGTATTTGTTTATGTATATTTTACTGTACCAAAACTAACTTTTAACTTTCAATTTCAGTTAATTTTCTAATACTTTAACTTTAATCAGTTAGTTTAAATTTATTCTAACTTTTAACTTCAATTAGTTACGTTTTTAGAGTATTAACTTTAACTTTGTTCAGTTAAAAAAAATCATTAACTTTCCCAAGTATGCAATTTATTAATAGCCCAACAGACAGGGCAACTAAGGGACCTACAGCTTTATGTAGACTCCGAACCACGTAGTGTTGGTCTGATTTACAGGTAACTGATAAATCTGACACTCATTTCTCTCCCCTACACAAAATTCGAACTCTAACTACCATCCAACATGGACATCACAGACTTCTATTGTAATGTCCACGTCGATGGCAACCGTTAAGCGGAGGCCGTGTCGGTATTAAGAGGACCGAGCATGGAACCTATCGCCTACAATCTCCTAAACACTTTTTCTCCAAGTAGCTGGGTTACAGATCTGTTGCCACCAGATTCCAACGCTCGTTGAAGCAAGAAAACTAAATTTAAGGTACACATGTGGCATATATTTTTGTACAGGAAGAAACAAGTATTATAATGGTAAATGTTTATTATAACGTGGTTGTGACAGATATTTTATACAAGCGTTAAAATGAAAACCTCATTTTAATTCATTAAAAATCCGCGACATGAAATTTTCAAGAAGCGAGGAATTTTTTTATTTCTTGGTCAGGTAAGTTTGACCAGCGTAAAAAAGTTTTGTAAATAACCAAAGTAATTAATAAATCTACCAGAAATTTTTTAAGAATTATAGTTTTTTTACAATGGGGCTTAAAAGTGAAAAATTAGCATTTCAGTGTCCAGAATAAACACTTATTTTTAATTATCAGGCTGGAAGAAATAGTATTTTGAAAGAATAGTTTTATAGAGCATACAATTCTCTACAACTTTTAAATTTAAAGTTGTTTTCTATATATTTTATAGTTCTTGTTTAATTGCTGGTTTTGTATTTTTAAAAAGTAATTAATTTTCTGAAATAATTTAATAATTAAGTTATGAAACATGGTGGTCGTCAGTGTTATCCAAACAAATATAAAAAGGATGTCAAAATTCTCTGAGGTACTGAACTGAGTGCCCAGTGTATATTGCAAGATTAAAACCTTCAAAGCTAACTGAAATGGAGACACAGTTGAAGAATCTGTTTGAATGTTTGGGCTTCGCTTGCTTTATTTCCGTTCCCACGCCCCGCAGGTAATTGCCTCCTGGAGACATGAGGGGGGGAATGACATCATCAAATTACGTCACAAGTCTTATTTCCGAGATTGCCAGTAGAGTCGCATGAATCAGGGGGTATAAAATTGCTTGTAGTGGTTCCTACTAGGTTGCTCTGCCTCCGCTCCGATTTTTACTGTCTTCAATTTTCTGGCTGGGATGGGACTGTCTGGTATAATAGAAGCAGAAGGTCTATGCTAATACCATATTAACTCAGGAAGAATAGAGTACACCGCAACTTCATAACTTCAAACTTTTGGCCTGCCTAATCCAACAGTCAATAGAAAAATGAAGAATCGTTCCATATGGCATTGGCATTATTGAGTATTGTACAGACTACAGAGGCTAGAGAGGTTATTTCATCTCTGTAATGTATTTGTTGTAGTTGGGTTTGTTTATTTCACTTCCCTTAAACACACAATAACATACACATCGTACAGTCAAATAAGTGTTCAGTGAGTAGTATGATAAGTTAGGCCTAGTACATTTGAACAGTAATTAAAACTAAATCTGAGAAGAACATTTCATTTAAGCATGGCGATATCTACAGGGAAAAGGAGAGGAAAATCAATGAAAAATAAAAAGTCTTGGAGAAAACACACTGATATAGAAGATGTGGAAAATTTTCTTGATGATCAGAGATTGGAGGAGAGACTTGGGTAAGTATTTCCTCCACACTTCCCAGCTACCTCAGCTCTTAAGGTGTTTATCTAACCTAGGCTTGTATTGACTAATAAAATAGTTAAGACCCAGTGGACGTTCAAACTAAGATAGGCTAGTTTTGTATTTATTCATATTCTTCCAACCAATTGAAATTTTTTTCTATTAGTTTTAGTAGGCTGAAATTATATTGCAAATTTGAGCGTATCAAAACTTTGTGGGGTGTCCTAGGCTATGTCATCATAATCAACATAGGACAATCATCACATAATCGAGCATATTTTTTATATGCTGTAGTATTTAGGACTAGCTTATATAGAACAAGGGCCTTGTTATTTAGACTGAAAATATATCTCTGGTATTTATGCAGTTTCTTGCCACCAAACAAATTTGGAAAATTTTGTTTGAAATGGGTCTAGAATTGGCTGTATTTTCACGAGATATGCTTTTTATTCCGCGGAAATAACGTATTTTAACGAAAAATTCGAAAAAAACCAATGTCACAACTTTTAGTAATTTTGTCATTTTTGTTAATTTAAATGGTATTTTAATCATCTCTTTTTTACTTTGATGTGTTTTTTGCGCTGAATACCAATTTGAAAACTATTTTGGTCTATTACGGGTGAAAATCAAATTGAGAGAAAATACCAAATAGTTATAAAAAAATTTGTGTACTTAATTATTACAACCCTAGTAATCCCACCCCACCACTTTGTACTTTGACACTCAAGTTGTGGTAAAGCTTAAAAAAAATTTAAACCATCTTTTTATCAGTTTTAGTGCTCATGGTACCAAGAAAATGTCCCGTCGCTAACGCTGATAAAAAAATTAATAACTTAGAAAAAACGCATATTTAAATTATATGGGATATCAAACACAACAACAATTACACCCATATACTAATTACATATAGATTTGAGTTTCATTTTCAATTAATACTGTGATTTAAACAACATTTTAGTATACATTTTGTCATATCTAGCAATAAACGAACTTGTATTATTCATGTAAACAACAAAGTAATTCTTCTTAATAAAAAATGTTGATGCAGGATGAACATGAGAGTCCATAAGCTAAAATAAAATAGGTCGTTAGGCAAAATTGATATTTTTAATCAATGTACAGCTAAAAAACGGTGGCATGAGCGACGGGACACTGACGTGAGCGACGGGACATTGACGCGAGCGGCAGGACACGTCCTTGCTGTACAATTACATTTTCGTTAATACTTATACAGCTAAAGTGGAATATTAACATACTAGAGATATTTAATACACATCATAATTCGGAAAATAATAAAACTTTGCATATAAAAAGGTGAAACTCTTACCTTAAATTGAAAAAAATAAGTAAAGCAGAGTAGGCTGCAACAAAAATTTGAACACTTTCAGTCTATTTACAATATATACACATACATTCTTCTGAACCATTTAACTTAAATCAGATCAGAATCAGAAAAACTTAAATCAGAAAGAGATGGAGAATCAGAAAAACTTATATCAGAAAGAGGTGGATCAGGCAATGCGTCCTCATCTGATAATGGCTTGTCTTCCAGTGCTTCTTTTTGTTTTTTCCGTAGAGCCCGTTTTCTGTCCCTCCAAACTTTTCTTGCTGCATTTTTTTCTTTTTCATTCATGTCCTTGACATGTTGTCTCTTTTCTTGAGCCCGTTTTCTGTCTTGCTCCCTTTTCTTTGCGAGCTGTTCTTCACTCTTTTTGGCTTTATAACGCCTAGACCTTTCATTTGTCAATAACCTTGCCCTTTCATATTTCTGTGCCTTTTCTTTTTCGGATAATTTACGTTTAGGCATTTTTAATTATACAAGAACCTAAAAAAAAAAAATAATTAGGCACAAAGCAAAATTTAAGTGCACACGTACATTACAAATCACAAGGGGAAAAATTGTCAAAATCACGAGTTTCAAAGAATTCTGTTAAAATAATCCTCCCTACAAAAAATTACTGCCCCCCACCCAAATAAAACTCATTTAATATGAAAATTATAGCAACAGAAATTCACATTTGAATTAATAAAGCTTGTTAGTTGGTTTTGTTATACTTGTTAATTTGATAAAATGGTTTGCAAAAAAACACCAAAATCCCATTAATATGTATTCATGTACATAATCAAATAATACAAGCCACTAATAAATTTTGTAAGTCGTGAGTACAGTAATATCAACAGTTTCGGGCAATATGG
Organism: Stictocephala bisonia; assembly: GCA_035578905.1. Classification (NCBI taxonomy): domain Eukaryota; kingdom Metazoa; phylum Arthropoda; class Insecta; order Hemiptera; family Membracidae; genus Stictocephala; species Stictocephala bisonia. The sequence continues at coordinate 47,266 of JAQJVL010002893.1, read as the reverse complement.
GCAATAATTGCCTTGATGGTATAAAAAATCATTGTTGTAAAATTATCTATAAGTATAAATTTACTTGTAACAATTAATTTGCATTACTAATTCCAACAATAATAAACATTGTTAAGAATAAAGTTCGTAAGGTTTCGTAATCTATTAATATTTCAAGGTTTTGAGTATCGTCGCTCACGTTAGTCCCGTCGCCCACGTAGGTTGCGAGACGCGTGAGCGACGAGACATTCTACACTTTGTCGTCCCTCTAAAATGGCGGCGTAGACTGAACGAACTCAAACTCTCGTAGACCATTGCTGACATAGATCTACTCAACTTATAATTACTACTAATAATAAAACTTTGATTATTTTGGATTAAATAAGAGTGAGCGACATAGTATGCTTTACTTACCTTTTCAATGACGAAATTGTTCATATAAACAGGCAGTGAAACAACTAACTGACTTGCCAACACACCCACTACGTTCACTGGCTTAACACCGACTGTCAATTAGCGAAGCGGCGCGATCGCAGCGCAAATGCCGAAATTGGCGGGAAATTTTAAATAATTTGCTAACTTGAAAACTTTTCTAAAGACACAAATATATCGTAATTTTTCATACGTTTTTTTGTGGAAAATAATTTGTTCTCTAATTAATATACAAAACTATATTAGTGATACTATATAATACTTGAAATATTTGTTTAGAAATAATTTTTTTACCAAAAGTACATTACTTTAAAACTAAGCAACTGTAACTTAGGGACAGTGAGCGACGGGACAAATAAGGCACATTACAATAATTTAATACCATATATTAAATGTTTTTCTTTTCTTTTTTATTGTATACATATACATACAGTCTTAAACTTAGGTTATAGACTATAATTAAAATAAAATTTTAATTTTAACTCTCTTCTATGGTGATGGACTTAAATTCTTTCTCAATTTGATTTACACCCTTACAAATATTTCTCGAGATATAACGGAAAAACTACTATCGCGGCGGATTGCGATTAGTGGCCATTACGTGATCATTATATACAATAACTTAATATATCACAATAATAATATACAATAATTAATCACAAAAACCGATTTCACCAATATCCCCGCCAGAGTGACAGCCGGCAGGCCGACACGGAGGCCAAATACTTGAATTTAACGCAAATTTCGAATTTTTGTTGAGAAAATAGACAATTAGGTTATGTTTGGTTATGTCAGTAAAACATGCATTTTTTGCGCTGGAAAAATATGTTTCTACCAAACCAGTTATATATTTGTGTTCAGCACAAAAAAACACGAGAAATGAAAAAAAATGTGTCAAAAAATAACGAGTTTTAAAAAAGTTGGTTTTTTCAATATCAGATAAAAAACTTGTTTTCCGATTTTTCGGTAAAAACGAGTTTTCCGCGGATGTAATCAAACTCCTCAAAAATATAAACTCATTTTTCACCACTTTTTCAACATGAAATCGATTTTCAGAGGTGGCAAGAAAGTGTATAATTACCATATCCTTTAGTAGATTAGAAATAATTGTCTCAATATGATAGACAGGAAAATTATAGAAAAATATCTTGTGTGCGAAATATGGCATTGGGGAGGAATTGGTGTTGAATTGTGAGAAATTTCATCCAGGAATAGGCTTTGTCAAAGGTTTTGGAATCGGGCCAATAATAAGCGTTTTTACACCAGAAAACTACTGATTTTAATAATATTCCATTTACTCATATTATTAACCCTAGATCGTGAGTATTGGGTGATTCATTAAGTGCTCCCCACTGCTGTCCTTTTTTCGGTGCTTCGCAAGCCTTTTTTGTAAAAATCATAAAAAATACTAAATATGCTCCAAATGTAAATTTCATCGTATCGTTTTTCCTCTAAATAACTGTATATTCACATACTACCAGCAAAACTTACAAACAAATTTAGTAAATAATTATTGTCAAGAAAAGATTGAAAAAATTGTACGTCAATTACAGTAAATTACTACCACTGTTCGGTTATGGGTGGGTGGGTGGGTTACTACTACTGTTCGTGTATGGTTGGGGAGGTGGGTTACTACCACTGTTCGTGTATGGGTGGGCGGGTGGGTTACTACCTCTGTTCGTGTATGGGTGGGTTGTGTGTGTGTGTGTGTGTGTGTGTGCGCGCGCGTGCATGCGTGCGTGCGCGTGTGTGTGTGTGTGTGAAAAGTTGAAAATTTCGAAAAAGTCGAAGCTGTGCCCAAGAACAGCATCCTGCTTTCTTGGGCACACCCTGGGGCCTTAGGAGCACTAAGAAATTTTTGTAAATAATTCCAAGATAGCCAAATTGTTTATTATTTAGTACACTATAATAATGTGTTGTTACATTTTAGATAAACTACCGTAATCACAGTGAAATTAGTTTTCCGTTTTCATGAGAAATCCAGTTGTTATAGACCAAATTAGTTTTCCACATCAAATTGAAAAAAGATGATTGAAATATCATTTAAATTAACGGAGATGAGATGAAAAACTTGTTGTTTTTCAACAAATGTTGAAAACATAAAAAGAACATTTCAAAAAATGTTGAAATCCCCGCATACAACTACCCGCAGCTTGTTCCTAGAAACCTTCCTTAAAGCAGCTTCAAAATGATTGAAAAATGTTTTAATGTCACCGTTTGATGACTTGTATTTAATCTAATTACAATGATTCCAAAATCAATGACCCAACATCAATCCCTTGAATTCTGCTGAGCACATTGATCACGTTATATCAAGAGCTAACTCGATCTTGGGTTTCATCTTAAGATCTATAAGAAATTTCAGATCTCCTCTCCGTCTAGTTTTGGAATATGGATCAATAATCTGGCCACCATATCAACTTGGCCACATTGACTTGATTGATGGAGTCCAGGTTCATTTCCTGTGAATCTTTGGTGTTCGCGTAGGTTATAACTATCGAACTTCACCAATCTTGGAACTTCAGCTGCAGTTCAACGTCCAGCCTCTTCATCTTAGACATCAGTTCCATTCATCTTAGAATCTCGTATTTCGATTCAAGTTGGTCAATGGTGTAATTAACTCCGCTAACCTACTGCAGCAATTAAACTTCCTCATACCTAAATTGACAAAATCTTCTCATATTTTTTCACATGTATACACCTACCTACAAACTATGCTCGTAATTGTGGTCTGGCCAGGTTGCAGCGTTTTGGTAATGCAATTGGCTCAAGAATTGGCCTTTTGAAATGGCTAATGTTAACAATAATAACACAAGTTTAGAATTTTTGAATCTTTTAAGGGCCTTGAATCTGGCTTGTACAAATGTCAGCCCTACTGCATTGATAACATCCTAGTAAACTTTTCTCATTCATTATGTGAAACTAAATTACTTCCTGGTTGTCTGGCTGATCATGAGCCGATATTTCTCAAATTTAAATAAATTAATTCTAAATCTAAAACTGATAGTAGGCCTAAATTAAGTAAGACATTTTTTCTTAAACAAACAGAGGAAACAAGTTTAGCATTTCTGGATGTTTTGAGTGAGGAGAAATAGGAGATCCTTACTGAGTATGAGCTCCTTACCTAGACAGAAATGTCGGCTTGGAGACCTTATGTAATGGTTTCTTTAAGGAAATTGTGGATTTATGGGACTATAGCTCACCCATTATTAATAAATCAAATAGTGTGAATTCTAATATTAAAAAAAAAAAAAAAAAAAAAAAAAAAAAAAAAAAAAAAAAAAAACTGAAGGTAAACTGGTAAACTGAAAATCTAAGAGAAGAAAAAATACACTGATGATCTTTTTTTATATCCATAAAAATTTTAAGAGAATGGGACTTCAGCAGGCTCAGGCTGCTTATAACGTATATATTTGTTTTTAAAAAAATTACACACATCGTCTTAATACGGTTAAAAAAGAAACGCATGAACACCATATTGAAAATTCAGTTAATCAGTACAAAGCTGCCTGGGACATAATTAAATATGAAAATACTAGTACGATCACAAACGACAACACTTGTGCCTAATGACCTTAAATCACATTTTTTTAACTCCGTGCAGTACTTGGTAAATCAGTTTGATGTCAGTCCAACTCACCATAGAAATGCATGGATCCAGCATCACACAAAAAGAGTCTTCAATTGGTCCAGCATATTGCCAACTAGAGAGGTAATTCAGACAGTTTCCAAATTTTCAAATTCCAAATTCATGGATTTCTTCAGCTTTTCAAATAATATTTAAAAAAAAAGATCATTCACAGTATTTGTGAACCTCTAACCTATATTTTTAATTAATGTTCAGATAAAGGCTATTTCCCCCAATATTTAAAAGTATCTTAAGTTATTCCTCTATTTAAGAAAGGAGATAAAAGTCTGCCGCAGAATTATCGACACATATCAATTAATTCAATTTTCTTTAAATTGTTCAAATCTTTAATTCTTAATCAGGTCACAATTTTTTGAATCTAACAATTTGCTTTCTGAATGCAAATTTGGTTTCCGGAATAAAATATCCACTACTCAAGCTGTTCAAAGGGTTGTAGAGGAGGTATTATTGGCTTTTGAGAGGGGGGGGGGGAAACTGTCAAAAATTGCTAATGTTTGATTTATCTAAAGCTTTTGATTGTATTCCGTTTGATATTGTGTTAAATAAACTTGAATTTTATGGAATCACTGGCAAGAGTCTTGACGTTTTTGAGTCTTTTCTTAATACATAATAGAAAGCAATATGTTAATATTAAAGGTAAATGCTCCTCACTTAGACAGGTCATGACAGGTTTACCTCAGGGCTCTATCCTAGGTCCTTTTATGTTTGTTGTTGCAGTAAATGATCCTCCTTTTAATATTCCTTTACATTCAGTCTTATACGCAGATGACACAACAATTTTTAGTTTCATAAAGATGTTATTCCTTTGAGTAATTCAATGGAGATGGCTCAAACTTCAGTTCTCACTTGGTTTAAATCAAACATCTCAGTATGCAATGAAGGAAAAACGCAATATTTATCACTTAGTTTAAGCAATAATTGCGGCAATAACTCAGCAAAATTACTTGGTTTTTATTTAGATATAAAGATGAACTGGCATGTACATGTTGCTAAGGCTGCAAAAAGCTGTCCAGAGTTGCGTACCTTTTTTGGGTTTTTCCAATCTCATGTCCAATATGGATTAATTCTCTGGGAACACTGCTGATGTTCACAATATCATTTTGTTACAAAAAAAGGAGTGAGAATTTTGTCAGGGAAGAGTGCTCTGAATCATTGCAGGCCACTTTTTGTGTTAATAACTTATACACAAAAGTTAATACAGTTATTAACTTATACATACTTAGTGTTTTACTTCACAATAAGACTAACTTAAACACTTTATTCTCCAGGAATATGATACATGGACACTATACTAGACAAAATGCTCAACTGGACTTAACACAAAACCGACTCGCAAAAATAAGTCATATAAAATCGATTGTGTTAAGTTTTTTAATTAACTACCTGAGTCTGCTCGTACTGTAGATTTTGTTAAATTTAAAAATTCTATAAATAATTGGTTAATTAATAATCCTTTTTACAGTTTAAATGAATTTTAAGTGAGATATGACCCTGCGAATATAGATTTTAAGTGATATAGGCAAATATTATACAACTTCATTTTTTATTTTAAAACCGTGTTTATTATTTATATTTATTTATTAATTGTTTTACTTGTTATTTATTTAATTATTTATTGACATGTTAATATTACATAGATAGTATTTTTAAATATTGAATTTTATTTTCAATTCTGTTGTAAAATATTCATATTGACTCTGTCTATTTCACACTGTGATCAATGGCAATAACATTCTTTATTCTTTAAGCCATATGGGTGAAAATAACCCAAAGATCCCTGACATGATCCACTCTTCTAAGAATCTCACTAGAATGCAATAGTCAACAGTATAGCAAGCAAACAGCATGTCTTGTGAATTAAATAAAAGTGACGCTGGCACCTTCAGCAAGGAAGTTGAAGGACATTTTTACTAAACCAAATATAACATACCCTAACATTAACAATTCATCGTGAGATGGAGCATAATTTATGCTCCTCACAATGCCACCCAGAATCGTGAGGTGGAGCATAATTTATGCTCCTGCATTAAAATTAATAAAACATATGTTTATCATCAAGCAGACACAACAAAGTTGTTACCAATCGGCGCAGAATTTTCTGATCTATACATTTCAGATTTTTAATAATTTTATAAATGTAGGAAAATGTGCAACAACAAACTTCCACTCAGTTTCTGCCTGGCTGAGACCGGGAGTGGCGAAAAGGCCGATATTTGTCGAATGACTGAAGGAAAACCAGAAGACGAAATAAGTCGTACCAAATATCAGTCTGTAGGGAATAAAATACTCTATCTAACAAAACAAATTGCATTATTTTGGCTGCATTGGATATTTTACAAAAAATGTTTTCGTGTACCCTTGTTGAGTGTTTTCTCTCAAGTGAGTCGAGGCATAATTTATGCCTAATAAGTTATTTATTGAGATATAAACAAACAAAAAATTAGCCAGAGAGTTCATACGTCGATTGGTGCTGTTTCGAGTGATTTCCGTGCAGTATGTTGGCAATGGTCACGTGACAAGTTTTCTGTTCGGTGAGTACAAAAAGAACCCGGCAACGGCAGTCAGTCGTCTAGGCCATATTGTTTGGTGCGCGTCGGTTTTTACTTGTCAGTGTTTTATTTGCTGTATATCGTTATAAATTAATATTTGTACTAATACAATTATGTGTAGTGTAGTGATAGTGAAATGTTATTGTGGTTTATAGTGTAAAAAATTTCAGTATTACTAAAAAATATAGTAATTAGTTTTGATCTTTGTTTATTATTATTATTGTACATAATGATGATAATTATTATAAAAACAACAGTTTAGCATACAAAGAATGCTCAAATTTATCAATATCATAGGATTCTGGGATGCAGAACTAAGAGTGAGTCAAATATTTTATATTGTAGGCCTAGTTGTAAGTGTATTTCAATGTTTATTTGACAGCTGTGTATATATTTATGAAGGTATTAGCCGCAACATTTATTTTTAATCCGATTTGAGCTAACACAGTGTTCACAGATAGGGTATTATGTAAATTATTTGTTTATTTTAGTTACGCGACAACAATATGACAGTATGATATTGTATAGTGCTAGAGCCTTGTTTATGGCACTAATGTAATACATTTTTTATATTTCTATTCAGAAATATATGTTTTATCAAGTGTAACTGTCATAAATTCCCTAAAAATATTTTATATTTTTTATAATGTTTATAATATGCACTATTTTTCAAGTGCCGTTTACACAATTAGTGCACGCTCGCTTATGCTGTTATAGTTTTTATTATTTTTGGAGTATTTTCAACTATTTTACATTTTATTGTAGCTAATAGATTGTACTAATAAAGTACATGTAGCAAAAAATTATAAAAAATTACACATACCCCTTATTTTTGGATTGTTATGTAATTTTTCACAGAAATGTTTCGTTTCCATGGTAACATTTTTATTTCCCCAACAAACTAAAAATATTAAAATTTGTTTATGGGTACAATATGACTATTTTTCCTAACCAACATTTTCTTGTCTATTCAATGGGAATTTTTTTGGTACTATTTGATTACCTACATGATCATACACTGTAACTTTTCACATTTTTTCATTTTTGCCTTTTATCAAAACAAAAAATTCCCAAATAAAACCTAGTACCGTAGCTCTTAGTGGCCATTACCCGATCATTTTAAAAACCAAATATTAACCTCAATAACTGAATTCACCTATATTCCCGCTGGAGGCCAGGCACTCGAATTTAACGCAAATCACTAATTTGTGTTGAGTAAATAGACTACAAGAATAAGTTAGGTCATGTTTGATTAAGTACCCCAAGTAACAAGTACATAATCATATCTCTTGTAAGTAAAGTAAGTACATATCTTTTGTGGCGAACAAATCTATTGAACAACAATTATATACTTGTTCATAAAAAAAATAAAATAAAATAAAAAAATATTGATGAAAAATAACAGTTTTTAAATAGTTGAAGTTTTCCCTATCAGATAAAATACTAGTTTTAGTTTATTCCGTAAAAGTCAAGTTTTCCGCTGTTGAAATCAATTAAGAGATATAAACTCATATTTCACCACTTTTTCAACTAGAAATCGTATTTTTAGATATGATAAGAAAGTGCGTAGTTACAAATTATATGATCTGGCTGATAAGTTCCATGTCATCCAAAAAAGGCCCTTTGTTCCAGCTCTAGCCTTTGTTTTTAATTTTGCATTTCGATGTAATTTAATCACTTTATCAAGAAAATTATCGAAAACAGGATTCCTGGAGTAGGCCCTACAAGTTATTTTTACCACTAATTACTTTACGCTGCTCTCTTTATTTTTGAACTATTATAAATTTTGCACCCTGTACAGATTTAGCAAACCATAAAATAAATTGAAAGAGTTTAACTGTTTTTGCTTTATTTGCAGAATTGGCTTTGCTTGCCCACATACTTCCTAACATCAAAATTAACTACTTTTCTAGCTCTTCCACCATCACCTTTTTTTAATTTTCTTGTCACTAACTTAGGATATTGCCAAAAATAATGTAGGATTATTCTGAACGTTAAGAAGGAATATTCTTACATTCTTGAGACGCCGACACAACGTTGTTGGTATTTTAAGGCGAATATGAATGGTTATATGAGTGTAGGATGAGTGCGGATGAGTGTAGTCTGGTTTCTAACTGAGTTCAACTGTTCCTCAGAAAGGGCAATTTATTAATAGCCCAACAGCCAGGGCAACTAAGGGACCTACAGCTTTACGTGGAATCCGAACCACGTAGTGCTGGTCTGATTTTCAGCTAATTGAAAAGCCTGATATTCAGTTATCTCCCCCACACAACATCCGCACAATGACTACTACCCAACATGGACACCCCAGACTTCTCTACTCTCCGTTCACACTTTAGTTGAGACTGTGTGGGCTATGGACGGTCGCCACGCTACTGTCAATCCTAAATACATCACATATAAGAAAACAACGTTTTATATCGCTCTCAGTGTAACTGTCATCGATAGTGGGAATCATAATTCATGTAAAATGAATTTAAAATTAAATAATATCGACAGCAGAGTATTTATTAAAGCTCAGTTAATATCTATTACAGTACCTGTATTTAATATAGGCAACATAATTTGTCATTAATTTGTTAAAATTGAAAACACTCAAAAATATGAGCATAACAAATCAAAACAAAACAATAGACACGTTATATAATACTCGTAAGATTTCTTTTATTTGAAAATGACGAAGATTTTTTTTTGAGTAAATATTTTTTGTAGTTATAATCAGCTTTGTAAATTAAAACAACATTACTGATTTATTTTACGTATTTTTAATATTTGGTAATTTATTACAACGCACAAATTACTAACAAAAAACTACTTAAAACTAACGTAGAAGTATGTTTTTCTGAAATAAATTCAAAATATGTGAATGTTTTGTACTTGGCTAGTAGCGCGGAAGCTCCATTACAATTGCATGGGCAATTCAGCGCCCACAGTCTCAACTAAAGTGTGAACGGAGAGTAGTAGTGTCCACGCTGATAGCAATCATCAAGCGGACGCCATGTCGGTATTAAGAAGACGGAGCATCCAACCTATCGCCTACAATCTCCCAAACACTAAAATAAACTTCCAATTTTTCTTTAATTGATGGTGAAAAACGTAAACTTATAGAAAAAATATTTATATATCCTAATACAATTTCCTTTTCATCCTCAATGGCCTTGTGCTCTTACATTTAATGTACAACTCTACTTCAACTTTCTTGTAATACTTAAAAATTTCTTGATTTACTTGCTAAAACAAGTAAATTTTATCAAAACATATTTATCTTCTCCTTGACTTAGATGGGCTTATATTTCATTCTTCAAACTCTTTCCTTGCTGAATTTATAATTTATTGTTATCTAGATAAATCAAACACTCCAGTAATTAGTTTTTTATTTTGTAATGCCTTTCAGTAACGATATTACCATCTTCAGACATACATAACGTTTAATACATATGGAGTGTTTAATTTATCTATAACATTAAAAATGCTTAAATATTTATTTATAAATCTCAGTTTAGAACTACCGTAGAAACCCTATTTTCCGTCAGGGGTCGGGACCGCGGCCGTGACGGATTGGAGAATAAACGGATTATAGAGAATTTACCCAAACACACTTATATCGCTAGAAACTTATTATTAGTGCTTTGCACGTTAAATATAAATGCTGTATAGTACATATTGATTAGCATAATTAGAATGAAAAGGTTAAAAAAAACATTTTCAGAATGTATATATATAAGAATAAGAATTGTTTTATTTCCATAACCATACAGTGTACAATAACGAACTGACACATTTTTCACATAATTCGATATACCAAAAACCAACAACAAAATTGAGCACAATTCATCAGTTCATCTTAAACTTAGGATGGAATTAATTTATCTACATACATAATTTGACATGAAGATAAATAGAATAAGTAGAGTTACATAACTGTCTGCAAGGTACAATAAGATATTTAGGTGCTCATATGAATGAAAATTATATCTAACAATAATGCCTAAACAATTATGGTTTAGAAATTTAGGACCTCATAGGTCATAAATACCTGTTTTGAGGTTCCCTCAATAATTAGAAAAAAATTTTATCAGTACTCATTTTCCCTTAATTTCCATGTGCTGCAATTCACAAAATATATAAAAATGTACTTTTGTTTTATGTTGACTAATATAATATTACTAATATAATATTTTATTTGTTATTTATGTTTATTTATTTTTATTTAATCCCCTTAATTACAGAAAATCTTTTTATTAGTGTATTGTAGAATATGCCATATTTTCTATGTCATCTTGCAAAAAAGCCAAGTCTTAAGTTCTTTTTTAAATCTTTTCTCATTTGTTATCTTTTTAAGAGTTTCTGGTATTATATTAAAAATTATTGGTGCTATATAAAAGTAGGTTCTCTGGAAAAAAGTCAAGAAAGGTCTTGGTGTATGTAATTGGTTTGGCCTTCTTAATCTAGATCGATAAGTACCTTCACTACTGGGCAAATTTCCACTCTTCCTATAAAACATTATTAATACCTTATATACAAACAAGTATCTTAGTGGCAATATGTTTGTGCGGCAGAAGAGAGGAAAGGATGGTTCAAATCTATTTTTTCCCAAAATGATTCTTATAAGCTGTTTTTTTTTGAATGACGATTGGATAGATATTAGAATAGTATGAGCTTCCCCAACAAACAATACCATATTCCATCCTACTATTAACTAAGGAAAAATACACTGTTCGCAGAACATCTACTGGACACATGTCTCTAATCTATATATATAAAAGGCAAAGCCCTCACTGATTGACTCACTCACTCATCACTAATTCTCCAACTTCCCATGTAGGTAGAGAGCTGAAATTTTGTGCACTGTTTCTTTAGAACTTAAATAGGACAACTAAAGTATTTTCATCTTGATAAAGTACTCCTAAGGGGTATAAAGCACCCTTAAAAGATTGGTCCATAAGGATAACATTGGGTTGATTTTAGTAAATTAATAACAGCTGTTTTGTAAATAAATAAACATGTATATTTTGAATGTTTGACATTATACTATTTAATATTTTACTATGAGTTTAATCTTCAGCTGTTAAACAAAAATAAATGAAATGAACACTCTTGAAATAGGCTAAATAGGTGGCAAAGCAATTAGTGTGAGTGAGATACTGTACCGCAATGTAATATTGTAATTTTACGTTATATAGTTAATATACCGATTTTTGTATTGAATAGTTACATGCTGAGGCCGAAGGCGTATCGATTGCAGCGAGCATCGGGGTTGGCATGCGAAGCATGCAGGGGTGTCCCCTAGTATAATACATAAGTCTAATTTGAGAGTAAAATTTTGATTTTAGATATTTTATATGTTTTTTCTAATTCAACTCTTGATCCAAAATAATACCAAGATACTTAGTTTCATTACTCTTACAGACTTTCACACATTTATCATCACAAAAACATTCATTACTCAGACATTCTAAACACAGATATTTTATGGTGTTGTGAGAACCAGCATGATGCCTCAATGAAAAGTTGATATAGACAGTTTTCTCTGGGCTCAGTATAAGTTTATTTTGTGTAAACCACCATCTCAACGATTTTAAATCCTGACTAATTTGAAATTCAACTTCATCCCAATTATTTCCCAAATAGCAGAATGCTGTATCATCAGCAAAAGATGTGATCCATCCATTCATACGGGCAAGACATAGATCATGTATGTAAATCAAAAACAGAATTGAACCCAACACTGAACCCTGCGGAACACCCTATTAAATTATACCCATATCACTAATAGTGTTATGAATTCTTACACATTGTTTCCTTTCAGATAGATAACTCCTAAACCACTTAAAACTATTTCTTCTAATTCCACTATTATATATCTTATTTAATAATATTTCATGATTTACGGTGTCAAAAGCTTTTTTTATATCAATGAAAAGCCCACTAACCTTTTTTCCAGCATTAATATTACTTGTGACTTGCTCCATGAAATTCAAGAGAGCACTTTCAGTACTGATTCCAGTCTGAAAGCCAAACTGATTTTTTGAAAAAAAAATTTGTTTTTTTAAAAAAACTCATTAATTTTTGCTTCATAATTTTTCTATGATTTTTGAGAAGGTTGATAATAAGGATATTGGCCTATAATTATTACAGTCCAATTTAGAACCTTTTTTATGAACTGGTATTACTACCGCTTCTTTAAGTTTGTCTGGAAACACGCCTGTTGAAAAACTTAGATTTATTACATGTGTTAGAATCTCAGCAATACTATGACCAATGTTTTTTACTAGTGTAGAGCTAATACCATCGATTCCAGGGGCTTTAACATTCTTTAAACTTTGTATACATCTCATCACCTCCTCTGTAGAAACATACTGCATAAATAGAGACGAAGCTTCATTTTTCAAGCAAATTTTTTCTTTATAAATTAGGTTTTCAAAGTTGTCTGGCTTAACTTCTGTTAAGTTATATATATACTGCAGGTCACAACTACCATTTTATTACAGTAGGCCTAGTTTTAATGTAAAACATAAGCTTGTACATTATGTAATAAGCAGAAAAATTAATTACCAACACTATTCAAATTAAACTGCAGTACAGAGTAACATAATAAAGCCTAGTTCCTACGGCTTGTGTTTTCGCAACACAGGCCCGATGTCGGTACACGGGTAGTGTGCTGCCGCGACTCACCTGTGTATCATCAGATAGGACTGTTCCCAACGGCCCATGACCTGTGTAGGCATCGCGGCTTAAAACTTCATCTCCAACCACAGGCCTTCGTAGTACTGCCTCTTTTCCCATGTTGCATGGGATCTGTTCAGGCAGCCTCGGACGGACTGTCCGTACATCAGGCGTACACAGGCGACATGTTATCTGTTAGATGGCAGATGAGGCCTTACGGATAGCAGGCCGTTAGAACTAGGCTTATGTGGGCTAGACGGCTGGAGGGGGAATTGTCGTCTTCTAGAAAGATGAGTCATACGGCGACTGTCATACTGTGGCACGATGAACCCAGACACTGATGGATAACAGAACCTGGCGGAAAATAGGATGACGGACAATAGGTTTCTAACTGTAATAATTTATGTACTTATAACTATTTATACATGGGAAACCACAAGGTAAAGAAGCAAATTGTAGAATTTCATAAAAAAAAGCAGAAACAGAAAATTATGATTTAAAACCAAAACAGAAACTATTAAATGGTTTGGTGGGTCAAAATCGGTTATATGCCTGCAAAATTTAAACTTTTTCCTTCAAACTTGGGGCTTTCTAAAATTTTCATATTTTGTTAGAAGACAGTATGAGGGGTAACCAACAGTGATTTAGTACCAATCCGGCCGTTGTAGGTTAGGTTAGGTTAGGTTAGGTTATGTTAGGATAGAATGTTTATCGATTCAGCTCTAAAACAGTCCTGTTAAGAAAAAAACTCTTTGCGTGCGTATAACCAATTTTGCCCGTTTGGTGCAATAAACAATACTTAAGAGCAACAGGATTTAGAGAAACTGTCATTTCATATTGGATCACATTCCGTCAAAAGATTTAATGAAAAGCCATAAAATCTCAGAAAATCGTGTCTTCTATTAATATTTTATAAGGGGATTTGGATATTTAATTCTTCTTATCGCAATAAAGAGTGGGGAATTGCATTCTGCATGGATAAGTAGTTATCGAATTATAACCTTCATCATTTATTCATACTTAGTTAACTGTTCTGTTTTAGAGGATCGTTCAATGAAAGGGAAGACAAAGATATTTTCTCTATCGACAAGTCTGCTGACACTTCATTGCCATTGAGCAAGAAAATGAAAGCAGCACTTCCCCAAAATGTTTTCAAATACTACAACCTTGGACGGCTGTTCCTGATCCTATTTCCAAAAGGTAACAACTTCTGTAAAACTATAAGAATTATTGTATAATTTGTTCTGGAAATGTGAAATAAGTTTTTCTTTAAATAAATTATTACATAAAGTATGTAAATGTTTTGAAACATCAGTTATTAAAGTTAAAATATATCAACATTTTTTTTATTTTATTTCATTTAGAAGTTTTATTGAGTTTAAATTATGTTTTTGTGTTATTGCTTTAACCAAATTATTTTGTTATACTGTTTTATTTAAAATTGCATAAACTTTTTGGTTAAACTATAATGTTATGTCACAGCTTATTGTAATTAGTTATATATATCGTATGGTTTGTTGTTAGGTACCATTTGTTAATTTCAAAAATCTGCTATGTATATTTGGATAAAAGTCATGATGACATATTAATTGAATAAAAATGTGAAGTGATCTCCTGTCACAAAGCCAAGTTCAATACATCGAGCCATTTAAGACCAGCTTCATTTATTCTGGTTATGCTGGCTAATCCCTCCGTAAAATAGTGCAGAGACACTCTGTAACTATGTGATCCACTGTTTGGATAGACTCCCTGCAGTCACATTTCTACTTCCAGTAATTGCATCTGCCAACGCCAGTTCAGAACCGATTCAAGAGTCTACTCCCTACGAGGGAAATTCATCCCACTTACAAGTATTGACGGACCTTTAATAAGGAACTTATTTCATCTATCAAAACTGTTCCACGCTACGCCCCAGCGATTATTGGGCGAGAAATTTGATCTGCTCAACTGGAAAGCAGTACGTAGAGGTGGGTTTCAAGATTTCAAGCGACCGTTGTGACGTGGGGGACCCTGTGTAATGGGGAGTTACGCGGCATTCAAGATCTTATTAAATTCTTTAAGTAGTGCCTCCTGACGTCTTGTCTCTGGAGGAGCTATATTGCACAGAACCGGGAGCCAAGGAAGTGGAGTTCACATGGGAGTGCTCTCACATGAGAGTTGACACTAATAGCTCTCATGACCCTATTAAGTTGGGCATCAATCGCTTTAGTGTGAACACTATTTTGTAATTAGTTGAGAAGTCATGAATAATTTACCTCGTAGATTAGCTTGGTATGGTTTAATTATCTATTATGTACAAAATGTTGCATCACTAAAGATTTAATAAAGTTATAAAATCAAAAAAATTATTGTTTTAGAATCTTGTGGTTTACATCTTTAAAAGTACACAAGTTAAGAAATATGTTATATTTTACATTTCAGTTTATAGAAGCCATCAAGTCGTAGAGTCATTATGCAGTTAAAAATACTGCCATTAACATTTATTATTACAATTAATTTTGGCCTATAATTTTTAAACTGTACAAACTTTTAAAGATTAATTAATTGTGGTTAATTCTAAATTATTTTCAGGAATCGAGTCAAGACGAAAGAAGAGAGAAAATGTGCAATTCGTAAAAAAGTAGAAGAATTAAAAAGAAAAAGTGGAATTGTGAAAAAGAGGGATATTAAAGCAAAGAATGATAGAAAATTTACAAAATCAACAAAGCTCAATGTTCGTAAACCTGGAGAGTTTGATGTAGATATTTGGGGACAAAGTAAACGTAAGTAAACTTTTATTAATTATATAAATAATTTACTGCCTTACTTGCACAATCCATTTCATTTATATTGCGATGTATACATTTCGAGGATAACCCCATCTTCATAGCATCTTAAAATATAAAATATAAAAATAAAAATAAAAGTGACAGTTCTTATCATATGGTAGGTTTGGTGTTCTCATAATGGCTAAGTTGAGCTGTTACCATGTGTTCGGTTTTTTATCATAATTTCATATATTGGATTTGCTGTGAAATTTATTTGTTTGTTAAGAACAAGATTTGGTTCGTTTTTAACACTTTTATAAATCTCGTAGCCTTCTAAACAGTCTAATTTTCTTCCTTTTTGTTCAAAATGTAGAATTTCAATATTTTCAATTTTGCAGTAGTCGTGGCAGGTGTTTAATATATGTTCTGCATAATTTGATTCTGTTTTTCCGTTCTTGATACATTGAATGTGTTCCTGGTATCTTTTGTGAAAACTCCTACCTGTTTGGCCTATATAGAATGCATCACATTCACCACATTTCATTTTATACACTCCTGATTTCTCAGTGTTCGGTACTTTGTTTTTTGAGGTGGATATTGACAGATGTTTTAAGATGCTGTTATTTGTTTTAAAAGCTACTGTATAGCCTTGCTTAGCAAATGTGTGTGTCGCTAAGCGTTGCGTTTGTGGAGAATGTTCCATGAGGACATATTTATTTGGTGTTTTTTTAATATTTCGTTTGTTTTTCTTAATTTTGGTTAATAATCTCTCAATTATGTTGTAATTGTATCCATTCTGCTGAGTTATGAATTTGATTGTATTAAGTTCTTCAAAATAATCTTCTTCACTAAGTGGTGTGTTGACTAGTCTATGGATCATGGATTTGAATGCAGCATATTTGTGTGATTTAGGATGATTTGAGTTTGCATGGATTGTGGTGTCTGTGTGTGTTGGTTTTCGGTAAATTTTGAAGGAATGTTTTTGATCATTTTTGGTAATTGTTAGGTCTAGATAATTGATAGAGTTATTGATTTCATTTTCACAGGTGAATTTAAGTTTAGGATGGAGTGTGTTCAAGAAGTTGTTAAATATGTGTATTTCATTGAGATTACCTTCGTATAAACAAATTACATCATCAACAAACCTATACCAGTAAACAATTTTATGTTTGTGTTTGTTGAAATCTGACTTGATTTTTGTGAATTCTATGTTATCTAGAAATAGCTCAGCCAATATACATGATAATGGAGATCCCATAGCAAGACCTTCTTTCTGAAAGTAATACTTCCCTTCAAATTCAAAGTAATTTTGTTTAAGGATGATATTTAGAAGAGTTATAACTTCAATTATGGCTTCATCATTTAATTTGTTGCTGTCTTTAAGATATAATTCTAATATTCCTGGTATTTCATTTGTTGGAACGTTTGTATAGAGGTTTGTGATATCAAATGAGACCAGTTGAGTGTTTGTAGGTATTTGAATGTCTTTTATTTTTGTGACTAGATCATTGGTGTTTCTTAAGTTACAGTTACCTTTAAATTCTATTGAACGTCTGATAGTTTTATACGGAAAAACAGAATCAAATTATGCAGAACATATATTAAACACCTGCCACGACTACTGCAAAATTGAAAATATTGAAATTCTACATTTTGAACAAAAAGGAAGAAAATTAGACTGTTTAGAAGGCTACGAGATATATAAAAGTGTTAAAAACGAACCAAATCTTGTTCTTAACAAACAAATAAATTTCACAGCAAATCCAATATATGAAATTATGATAAAAAACCGAACACATGGTAACAGCTCAACTTAGCCATTATGAGAACACCAAACCTACCATATGATAAGAACTGTCACTTTTATTTTTATTTTTATATTTTATATTTTAAGATGCTATGAAGATGGGGGTTATCCTCGAAATGTATACATCGCAATATAAATGAAATGGATTGTGCAAGTAAGGCAGTAAATTATTTATATAATTAATTTTACACAATTCAGAGCTACATATTGAAATATAAACTTTTATTCTTTAGTTTTTTATTTCAGTTTATTTTTTATAGCTTTGCTGAAATAATATAGACTATTGTGTTAGCCATTTGAGCAATTCTTACTCCTAATAAGGATGTTTTTTTTAAAATAATTATCATCATTGTTGGTTTACTAATTTAGGTTTCAATTTTTTATGTTCCAAAGTTTTATAAGAGAGATTATTCAAATGTACCTTTGATCAATTTTTCTGGAGGCAAGTTGATGACACTTTATACATGGTTGTGTTTCGTGGGAAAGAGAAAAAGACTGATGAAATCGTCATATCTAATACGTTATTGAAGTGAATTAATGATATGTTAAATCTTGGTTATACACTCAAATTATAAAAGCATAAAACAGCAAAATAACAGTAGATATACTATTTTATTTTCTCAAAAATTTTAGCAAAAGGTTAGACATATGTCTGCAGTAGCGTGAATGGTGTTTTTGAAGACACAGGAACATATAAATCATTTTCAAATAGTTTCAAGATATTATTGTATAATTAATATTATCTAAATTTTAGAAAATCCTCTTGGTGATGCAGAATGGCTTGAAGAAGAAACAAATCGTCATGTTCTGAAAAGTATTGGAAAGTTAGAAATCAGGCCTTCAAAATCATATGCCAAAAATTTGTCAAAGGTAACAACATCAGGTTTACCAGCCATGGAGCCTCCCCATCCAGGCTTGTCTTACAATCCCAGCTTCACAGACCACCAACAACTTCTTAGAGAGATTGCTGATAAGGAATTGAAAATTATGAAGGAAGAAGAACATCTTACAAGAGTTACTTCTAACATGTTTTCTAAAGTAACACCTGAAGAGAACCATGTGAGTTTATATTTCAGTTTCTCTGACAATGTAGGAAAATTTGATGCATTATTAAAACCTATAAATTTCTCTGACTCAAAATGATTAATTGGTAATTTTAGTTTAGAACTACATTTTTTAATCTTGTTTTAAATGTAGTTTTCCATTTAAATGTATATGAATATGTAAATCGCTCTTACATTCAAAAATGTATAGACCATAATATTTGTTATTAGTTGGTTTGGATATGTATGTATATGGATAAAAAATATATATATATTTACAATACTTACTGTAAGCAAAATACCTCTCACTCGTAAAATCACCAAAACTATACATCCGTTTCACGTGAATGTTGAGGAAAACTCAAATTTTGATTTGGGCGTTCTAAGAAAGGAGTTTTTTTTTTTTTTAATCTATTCTTGAAAGGTAGAAACAGTCCTAAAAAATCAAATTTTCTTGTAAAAGTAACCTTTACATACACTTTTTTTTACTAAGGAAATATTAAATATACTAAGGAAATATAACACGTGTAGAAACTCCCAAAAACTCTTGGCAAATAGAGTAAAAAGGTAGGCAGTTGGAAGGTTAAATGAACCCTTTTCTTCTACAAGAATGACATCCATTTGATTTGCTTTTCGAATCACACTTGAGATATGGTCTGGCAATATGGGGTGGAACAGCAAACTCAAATATGGAAAGAATCCTCATACAAAAAAAAAAAAAAAAAAAAAAAAAAAATCCGCAATAGTTAGACATTAAATTTAAAAAAACCCCAATTGATAAATAAAAACAATACTAAAATGATTTATGTTTTATATATATATAAAAAGACAACACTTAGCAATCTTTTTTATGTTTATTAAGATCGATTTCGGTCTTGTAAGACCATCTTCAAATTTTTAATGGTATATATTATAATACAGTTAACCTGTTAACTACAATGTACTTCGCCTCTTGAATATAAATAAAGACGTTTTTCATTTCATTTTCATTTCATTTCATTAGCCAAGATTCAAATACCAAGGCCGAAGGCTGAGTGTGCTACGAGTGTAGCGAGGGAGATGCAGGGGCATTGCCAAAACCAAAGGTCAAGGAGACACGAGCCTAGCAAGTGATGGAGTGTAACCTAGTTATGATATAAGGGATAGCTCAAGCTATATATAGACTTGAGATTTACAGCGGCAAATTGAAAGTTTTGAGGGGTGGGGGAAAGTAGTTGTGCATTCTGTAATATATTTAATACATACCCTATGTTAAATTAATATTCATTCATACACTTTAAAATCGTCCACTCACTAAACGATGGTTCTGAAATGTGCAGACAATAGCAGTGCAGTCTAGCGGCTACAACTCAATCGTCCTTGCAAGAAAACAGTACAGTGTGCATATTCTAGCAGTGAAACAGCTCACTAACTTCAGTAGAGAACATTTAGAGTACTAGATTCCATATTAATACTCAATAGGCTATTTAACAAAATTAAAACATTGATCCCGTAAAACTACAGGATTGCTCAGGTTATATAAAAATACAGGATCCGCTATCTAAGGGTTAAGTCAGTCCCGATGTAACCTCCGTTCACACCACTTTGTAGCCAACAGAAATCATTTGACAATGTAATTATTTTTTTTCCTACCTTGAATACATTCCCACAACAATAAGTACTTTGAACATTCTAATGGAAGCTCACTGTTCTCCAGTTGCCTGCATGCTCAAATATTGTTATGTGGTCTCTTGGCGTTAGTTTGCAGTTACTAGTTTGAAACCCGTTTTTCTTTCCTCCCATCATGAACCATCATTTACCGTTTCCACTGTGTGTAAGTGGGACTGCTTTCCCTTTCGCACAGTTCAGCACCTAAACAATTTGTTCTCAGCTGTATACATAAACCCATGGTAAGTGACCTGCGGATAGAATCAAGAATCATTTATTGTCTTTAAACACAAAATGTGCAATTAACAAAGTCAAGCCTTATTTGTTACAAGTCAAACTTACATAAGTCATGCTTAAGAAATTAACAATAGTAAAGCTAAATGAGGTGGTAACAATATAATAAACAAATTAATTAAAACAACAATGCAATAACAACCTATAAAAACAAGGACTTAATGAATAATAAATAAACAATAAGATTCAGACAACTTTCGGATCCTCTAAAAACTACTTACAACGCTAATATCAATATCATAGGCCAAATATTCGTCTATTGAATAAAAACAATTTCCTTTAAAAACTTTTTTACTTTTATTTCAGACTGCTTCAAGGGCAAACACCATAATTCTTTTGGCAATTTATAAAATAATTTGATTTTCATAAAAACATGACTACATTTTGTCTTTTCTAATCTTACTGGTATTGTTTCGAGAAGGTAGTTTTTCCTAGTAGGATAATTATGTGTTTCTTGTCTTGTAGGAAGATTTTTCAAAAATTGCTTGATATCCATCAAGCAACAGTAAATATAAAGATTAGGGAGAGTCATTATTTTATACTCTTTAAACAATGGCACACAGGATTCCCTAGCTGATACATTTTTAATTGCCCTTAGAGCCTTTTTCTGCCATTTAAAAACAGTTTTTGCCCCACAAGAGTTACCCCATAGAGTTATCCCATACCTCATATGGGAATGGAAAAAAGCGTAATACGCAGTGATCAGCATGTTTAGAGTGACACAGGTTCTTAGTTTTCGAAGAAGAAAGATAACTAGATAGTTTTATACACAAATGTTCTATATGACAGTCCCAGCTTAACCTACTATATATATATATATGAATACCTAACAGCTTAACAGGCTTGTATTCCATATAAATAGAATAATCCAGCGAAAATACAATACTTTCAGTTTTTTGGTCATTTACAATCAAAGAGGTAGAGTGGAACCATTCTATTGCTATATCTAAGGCATGTTTTTCTTCAATAATAAGTTTATCTAAATCTATATTACAATTAACAAGCGTTGTATCATCCGCATATAAAATTGAAGGGCAAGGAACATTGAAATGAAAATCATTTACCGAGATAATGAAAAGTAGAGGCCCAAGGACTGATCCCTGTGGAACTCCTCCAACCTCTAATTTTCTATAAACAGATTATCTTCTCCCTGTACACCATTTGTTTCCTGTCACGTAAGTATGATATCAATAGACTGAACTCCTTGTCCCTTATACCATAGCAGAGTAGCTTTTGTTTAAGAATCTCAGGATTTATGCAGTCAAAAGCTTTTGACAGATCAATCAGTAATGCAGATGACAAGAGTTTATTTTCAAAATTTGCCAGAACTTTATTAACCACATTTTCTACTGCTTTGATTGTATTTTTACCTGACATAAAACCAAACTGTTCTTCACAGAACAAATTATAACTAATAAAAAAATAATTTATTTGACCTTTTATACATGATTCAAGAATTTGACTAATAATTGGAACCAGAGAAATAGGTCGATAACTTGATGGGCTCAATCTGTCACCTTTTTTGTAAACTGGTATCACCTTGGTTACTTTGAGTGCCCTAGGGTAAATACCTTGTTCCAACATTTTATCGAACAGGAAAGATAATGGGTTGACTATTACCTCAATAATATACTTTAAAACCTTATTAGACAGCCCATAATAATCTTCACTGCACGAGTTACTTAAATTGGTTACACAATTTATTATGTCAGTAGTTTTTATTTTTTGCCAAGTTAACATTTTACCCTCCAAGTTTTTATGTAATACAAAATCCTTGACTAATTCTAGAGCCTGGTTAGTCAAAGTCAAAATTTCTTTATTTCTTTATTTACATATACTTCAAGTACAGCAATGGCGTCAGTTCTTAATATCTAAGGATGTCATGTGTCGTAAGATGTTTTAGAAAAGATTGACGGGTTTAGCAAGTTGTCAAGAGTTGAAACAAACAGAGAGTGCAATATGGTTATTAGACACATTGTTGTCCCCAGATATATTTAGGTTATTAACCACATTAACATAATGAGTATTAAAAGTTTCAGAGTCTACAAATACCTATTGACTATATGTTTTTGAATTTGACTCAGCTTTAATCAAATTCCATGCCGCCTTACATTGATTAGAAGAATTAATAATATATTGTTCATTTGCAACTTTTTTACAATAGCTAATTTTATTTTTGTACCTTCTTTTCACTTCTATATAATCTTGCTTAAAAACTATTTCATTTGGTGTACCCTTGCTATTTTTATATCTATCATAAAAAGTTGTGACATATTCTTTACATTTTTTTAACTCTGGAGTATACCATTTAGTATTTATATTTGGCCCATTCCTCATTTTTACTTCCTTAATACTACAGCATTCATTAAATGAATTTGTCAGTAATAAATTAAAAATATCAAAAGCTTGATCAACATTACTATAATTTCCTAACTGCATCCATTCAATCTGAGACAATTTGTTTCTAAAACATGACAGTGAAGCAGGATTTAAATTTCCTTTAATTTTAACAGACACATTTTTATCAATTCTGTTATTGATAACTAATTCTTTAAATTGTGCATACACCCCGGCATGATCAGATAAGTGGGTTCTATTACAGAACAATTCATTTTCTTTCTATCAAAATTTGTAACAATATTGTCTAAACATTTATCACCCCTATTTGGATCTTCATTTAACAAGTACATATCAAACGAGCGAAGTAAATTTAAAAAACATTCTCTCTCAAGTGATCTGGACAGTATATTTATGTTGAAATCAGCAACATAAGTTAATAGGATAAGTTAATACTATATATTTCTTACTTAAACACAATAAAAAAGATTCAAGTACATTTAAAAACTGGTTGACATTCGAATCTGGAGTTCTGTAAAGAGTGGATATAATTAAATTAATATTTGGTAGTAAAATGGCAGTTACTTCAAAGATGTTGTCCATATAAAATTGTTTTACATCTAAAGTTTGGGCCTCAATATTTTGCTTAACATATATAACACTGCCTCCACCTTGTGCAAATAAATTATCCCTACCACAGATACTACCTAATTTATATCCTGCGGGGATGTAGAGAGAGTATTCTCCCTCGAATAACCAGTGCTCATTTAATGTTAAAATGTCACAGTTGATGCTTGTCAAAAAAAATCTATCTCATTTAATTTATTTCTTATAGACCGAACATTACAGTGATAAATGTTAAGATCTGTTGACGCATGTTCTATGGGTGGTTGTTCTGTATGAGAGGAGAGTCGTTTCCCAACAGCGACTCAGTGCCTGGTGGGTGAGGTTGTTCATCATTTTCACGGCGGGAACGTCCTGGCTGCTGCTTCACTGCTACAGCTTCAGTTATAATTTTTGATAACGCTTTTTTCCCCCTGTGGTTGAGATGGAGACCTTGGCGTGTATGACAGTGTCTTTCAGCTTTGCTCGCCTCCACCAAAAATTACATTTTCATATTTTCTGCTGAGCTCTTGAAGTCGTTGATTGGTTTTCCTTACTTCCTTGTTCACACATGACCAGTCTGGTAAATCATACCTGTTTGGCAGATTCACAATAACAACTTTAGTTTCCTTAGCTGAGTCTTAGATATTCATTACACCTTCCATTACTTCATCAGCTTCATTTCTAGCCACGTCATTTGTCCCACAGCATACAACTAAAACATCATCGTTGGTAAGTTTAGCTTCTTTGATATTTCTTCTTTCTAACATTTGTTTTGTTTATTTATTTATTTATTCATAAGACGCCGCTCGTCAAGATATGGGCGAATATGGATTTCAAATGAGTGTGATGAGTGTAGATGAACGAATGTAGTCATTGTTACAAACTAAGGCCGACTATTCCTTAGAAAGTGTCATTAATTAATAGCCCAATGACAAATGAACAGCCGGTGGTTATCAGCTGATCCTTCTCAATATGTATTGCCTCTGATTGGGATCGAACTGAGAACCTTTAGCACATGAAGCTGGGATTGAACCAACTACGCTACCGACCAATTTGTTAGGCTGAGGATGCCACATCGTAGCATGGGCGAAACGTCTGGAACTGTACATATTGTAAATAGTCCTTTGACGCGGTTGACACCGGAAGAACTAGTTTTTAATAATGACTCCAGCCGCTTAAGCTTACGAAATAGGATTTATAATTGGTTTTTTGCATTGTTCCAACTGCCTATAACATCGGTCTGCCATTATAAGGTTAGGAGGTAGAGAGAACTGTCCAGTCCTAACCTTGCTGTAGAAAACAAAGACGTTTTTCATTTCATTATAATTTACCTTATTAATATTAATTTTGTGTATAAACTAACATTATAGCTTAGGTTAGACAAAACCAAATTATTTATGTGGTATTAAGATTAATTTATATGCTGTTGTAGTCTCTGTGGATGTCAGAGATGTCAGCAGGTCTAAATGAGGCTCCCGGAACAGATGATGAGAATGAAGGAGACTATAAAGCGCTTAATCCACCAACTTCATTTACTAAGAAGAAGACATTAAAAACAAGACGTAAACAGAAAGAAGCTAAAAAAGAAGCACACGAAAAAACAAAATTGCGTATAGATAAGAAGAAGATTGCTGACATATATAAGTATGTTTCTTTGTTATTTATTTTTTATTTGATTTAGCATAACTGTTTAACTATTGCCAACACATACTAATTAGTTTCTATGCAAATGGTTAACCAATTTTATTTGTTGGCATATTTTTAAAAAGTTCTTGTTTTTTTAATAAAACCTTCTCTTTGAAGGAACTCGATGTAGAATTATGATTCTGGTTGTAATTTAATCTGTGTAATTTATCTTTAAATAATATATAACTGAATTATTCCATCAAATTAGTTTAATGTTCATACTGCTTAGTATTTGTTGATTTTAAACATCAACCTAAGTACACTTTATGCCTCAATGATTTGAAAATTGCTGAAAAATGGGAGTGTTACGTGTGTTTCTTCCTTTATTTTAGTCATACAGTACTAGCACTAGCATTGCCTATAGAAACAATAAGACATGTGTTCTGTAAAGCCGGTTTTCTTGTTCTATGACATTGAATGAATTAATGTTTTATTCCCAATTTGATATACGAAAATAATATAAATATAATACATAAAAGGAAATAAATAAAACCATTATAAAGAAATTTGTGCTAGGAAATAAGCCTACATGGACATTAAAGCCTGTGCAGAGGCACAGTTGTGCATCTCATAATTTATTAACTCAAAAAATAGTTACAAAATAATTTAAACCAAATTTTGAAAGAAACTTTGTGAGTAATTATTTGAATTTAAAAAAACAAAAAATAAATGTTACTAATTAGTAAGTCGAAAACATACTTGAATTTTAAAAAATAAATAAATAAATAATAATAACTATGAGCTTGACACGTCAGACAAACAGAGGAAAAAGCTGAACATTATTTTAATACATTTGGCTTGAAAATATGTTTTGGTGTAATTGTGACGACCGAAAAAGTTCTTGTTCTTTCATTCTGATCTTGTTCATAAACTAATGTTGTTCATTAATTTCTTGACGGAATTGGTATAGTTAAACCAACTACATGGTTATTTTTCGTATCCTCCGTGTTACCCATACGTGTGTACACATTACTAACGATCCACCCAACCATCCATATACGCACAGTAGTATTGACCCACTCACCCAACCACCCTTACACGCACAGTGGTATTGGGTACACTTTTTGGGCCATAACTACTCTCCAAGAATGTGTTCATAAAGAATTTGTCTATTACCTTTGCAATCCAAATTGCAAAGGTATTGTGATATCAAAATCAGGCTTGTAGTCCTCAAGTTATAACATTTAATTACTTGGTTTTCTTGTCTGAGTGATGATGGGCCTATGGATTTGAAATTGATTTCCTGTTAGTTGATTTGTATTTCTAAGATTATATAATCTTTATAACTATATACATTGATACAAATAGATAAATGTGCCACATTCTTTATCTGTATGTATGTGACTTTTGCTTTAGTTTATCACACCAAGGTATGCTGTTTAGTTTTCCTTTAATTTGTTATCAAAATTTAAGTCTAGTTCCATTAAACTCTCCTGCCCATGTATTATATAAAAAGGTAACCATTGCTTGTAACATTGTACTTATAATGTTTAGTGTTAAATAGTAGTCATATTTATATTACAATCTATACTATTAAATACTTGACATAACAGGAAAAACAAGAAAACCAACAAACCTATCAAAGGACACTATTGAGCAAAATTCATATAATTTGTTACCTACCTTAAAAAAATCTTTTAACATTTTTCTTGGCTTAAAAAGAAATGAGGAAGATATCGGTGAAGCAAACAATTTGTATGTAATTAAATTTAACTATGTCAGTAAGTTAAGTATTTCAATTTATTTTTCCTTGCCAATTAGTCCAGTCAATAAATGACCCAAAATGAGGTGTAGAGTGCGTGAGCAGGTAACTAAGCGATTCCTTCAGAAACTTGTTCAGGGGGCTTAGGTTGTTAACATACCAAAAGTCCTGACTCCTAGGTGATGAGCGGGGGGGAGGAGGGGGGCTAAAGGTACGAATTTTGGGTTTTTCGCTTATATCTCGAGAACGGTGCATTGGAGAGAAATATTTTTACATAATAAAATGGAGTTCTTAAAATTATCTAAAACTTTTATATCATATGTTTTTTTCTAATTCCTAACCCTTTTCGAGCTATACCCTCGGAAAAAGTTGAAATTTACAAAAAAAATCAATTTACGTCAAAATATTTATAAACATTGCATCATATTGTCTAAACCTATTCATAAACGAAAAGTATGAATAGAAAAGAAGTTGTAGATTTTTAAATTCCCTTTTAGAATATATATACATATGCTGATTAATGTCCAACCCGCCAAAAGTTATAGCTATTTTAAAACTTGTATAGCATTTTGCAATTTTCAGAAAATTAGTTTGTATATCATATTCTTAACCCACAACCTTTGTTCGTGTATTTTGTTTAAATTACAGATAACAATATCAGCAATTTGTTAGTCAATTAAATTTAATATTGTTAGTCAATTAATTAACTTGATGCTGTTCGAGTTGGTAAAAGGGCTATGAATTCAATAGTTGACTTGACATTTGCAAACGTAAAGTTATCGCGCAAGGATCGGGCATTGCCAATATCTTCTGTCAGCTCATTGATAAAAGTTCACGATGAAAGGGTAGTAGTTACCCAACATTGCTCTTTCAGCGGATATGTATAAGCAAACGATCAGATGAGGATTTGATGACATATTTTGAGTATGAGTTGGCCCCATTTCCCTTAGCACTGTTCAACGAAAGTGGCATGAGAAAGACAAACAAATCAGTGCTGTACAACTTGTTTGAGCCAACCAAGAAAGATATTCTTCTGCCTCAAATGAACATTGTAGTCGATGGAGGATTTCTACTCCACAGAGTTATTTGGCCAAAAGATGCATTGGTTGTGACTATTTGTAATAGTTATATCACCTACGTCGACCACCATTATCCTGGGACTACTCGCACTGTGGTGTTTGATGGGTACGCAAACACAGCCAATAGCGATGATCACCTGTTCTGCAGTGTGCCTCCACTGTCAAGGGAAGTGCCTGAACAGTGTGCCTGTTGACGATGAGGACGATGAAGACGATGTAGAGCCCATTCAGCAAGAGCCACCCGCTACTGAGGAAGAAGATGCCATGGAAGATCACAAGAACAAATGCGTCGTTACAGACTAAAAAGGTCAGCCAACATCAATTTGACATGGGACACACAAATACCTGTTAAACAGGAAGACTTTTTATCAAATCCTACCAACAAAACTAACTTCATCTCCTTACTGGAGATGAAGCTGCAGGAGAAAGGGATACATACTCTTCAGGCTACCGATGACGCTGACATCCTAATCGTGAAGACTGCTGTTGAACAATCCACTCTGTGGCTGTCGTTGGTGAGGATGTAGACCTTGCTGTCCTGTTGATTGCTTCCACTCCTGCGACCCGAGATATCTTTATGCTGAAACCCGGACGAGGGAAAACCAAAACAATAGTACTGTCCACCCAAGAGATGCAGCACCGTAGATTTGAACACATCCTGTTCCTTCATTCATTTACCGGATGCGACACAACTTCTGCTACTTTCAGGAGAAACAAGGTGGGCTTCTTTAAATTGTATGACATTTTTAGCTATTAGATTGCTTAATATTTATATATATATATAAAAAGAACCACACTTAGCAATCTTTTCTTGATGTTTTTAATGTTTAAAATCGATTTCGGTCTCGAAAGACCATCATCAGTTTAACATAGAATACATTTGTAATTTAACATAGAATACATTTAACATAGAATAATTTATAACCCTATTTGTATTCTATGTTAAACTGATGATGGTCTTTCGAGACCGAAATCGATTTTAAAGATTAAAAACATCAAGAAAAGATTGCTAAGTGTGGTTCTTTTTATATATATTTAAATTGTGCTTGGAGTCAGAAATCATCCAGCAAGCAGCAATGACATTTTCTAACCCCTCCTCTACTTACGACCAGGTTGAAAAGGCTGGGGAGATGTACTTTCTGAAGTGGTATAAGGTGCCAAAAAAACAAACCTCCCTTAACCAGTACCGCTTCCAATCGTTTACGAGGTCAGTGGCAAATATGAAGCCTGAAATCAGCTCCCTACCTCCAACAGAGAATGCAGCTAAACAGCACTCTCGGCGAACCTACCACAAATTCAGCAGTGGCTCGGTAATGAGCTGCCCCCTCAAGATTGGGGGTGGAAACGTGTAGGAGACACCCTGGTGGCAATTACAATGGAAAATCTACCAGCACCAGAGGTTCTTCTGAAAACTATATTTTGCCGCTGCACCAAGGATTGTGTAATTGGAAAATGTGGCTGCCGAAAAGCGATGATCACCTGTTCTGCAGTGTACCTCCACTGTCAAGGGAAGTGCCTGAACAGTGTGCCTGTTGACGATGAGGACGATGAAGACGATGTAGAGCCCATTCAGCAAGAGCCACCCGCTACTGAGGAAGAAGATGCCATGGAAGAACAATCATTGCCTGGGCCCTCAAGTTTAAAGAGGATGAAAATTTGATTACTTTTAAAGTTGAGAGTAAAACATTAGGAATATATTGAGAACAATGGGGTTTACAATTATTATTGTATTGGTGTAACGAAACTATCTGTAGAATAAAGTGTGAAATTTGTCATCATCATTATTTTTTCTACTTTATTTAATAACTTGCTTATAAGTGGCCATATATGTTATTAGATGAACGAACAAAGGTTTTGGGTTAAGAATATGATATAAAAACTAATTTTCTGAAAATTGCAAAATGCTATACAAGTTTTAAAATAGCTGTAACTTTAGGCGGGTTGAACATTAATCAGCATATGTATATATATTCTAAAAGGGAATTTAAAAATCTACAACTTCTTTCCTATTCATACTTTTCGTTTATGAATAGGTTTAGACAATATGATGCAATGTTTATGAATATTTTGACGTAAATTGATTTTTTTTGTAAATTTCAACTTTTTCCGAGGGTATAGCTCGAAAAGGGTTAGGAATTAGAAAAATACATATGATATAAAAGTTTTAGATAATTTTAAGAACTCCATTTTATTATCTAAAAATGTTTCTCTCCGATGCACCGTTTTCGAGATATAAGCGAAAAACCCAAAATTCGTACCTTTAGCCCCCCCTCCTCCCCCCCGCTCATCACCTAGGAGTCAGGACTTTTGGTATGTCAACAACCTAAGCACCCTAAACAAGTTTCTGAAGGAATCGCTTAGTTACCTGCTCACGCACTCTACACCTCATTCCTTGACTGGACTAAATGTTGTTTCTTATAATATCGAAAAACAGTTTTTATCATTTTTAAGCACAATTAATTTATCATCTTAGTATAGATATGTTGAGCACCAAAAAAAGACATTGTTACATTAACATAGTTTTTTTACAACCGTTATCTTAAATAGTAATTTTAATATTCTACTGTTAAATCAGATATGTAATCATTTAAAATGTTATAGATTTAAATTATTTAGAAGTAAATTTTTAAATTGCACTTTCAGATTGAGATTACTTACGGAAGACATTAATCAAAAAGAGCAAAAGTGGGCAACTGTGAAGGAGAAACGAGCCAAGAAAAAGGCTGGAGAAGCCAACAGGATAAAAACGATTAGGTAAAAGGAAATATGAAGAACCAGATCTTGAATTTCACCGACCTCATGAAATCGCTGGAAATCTACGTGCATTGAAACCAGAGGGAAGTATCTTGGAAGACCGGTTCTACAGCATGCAGAAAGAGGAATATGCTGGAAGTTACAACTAAACAACTCAAGTATTGTAGTTTACTCTATACTGCCAACAATTTGAAACACTCACTTTCTCTCTTGACATTGGTTTTGTAGGAATGGGGGTTTTTAAAGTCAGCATCAGATCAGGAGGAAAATTCATTTTCTTCCAAATTTCAAGAAATTGTTAAGAGTAAATTTAAATTTCCTTGGTATGGAATATGAAAGCATTTGAAACAAATTAAATTAAGTACAGCAAAAAAAGAATAATTTATTATGCTTATTAATTGGGTTTGTTGTTTTGAAATCGGTAAACTACATGTAATAAACACACTTGAGTAATCTTAATTGTTAATATTATATTAGGATGTTAATGTAATATAAATTTTAATTTATTTTATGTCAGACATGAAAATCAAGTATGTACCTTGATACAGTGCTGTCTTCTAGACCTACGCTTGATTTTGTAATAAATATTTTTTTGTGTTTAACCAATTATTTAAAAAAAGGAAAAAATAAATAGAAACAAAAACAAGCTAATAAAAGAGAAATTTAAAATTATTTTTCCTTAGAAAAATTTTAAAAATCCCAGAAATAAAAAAAAAGATGTTTACCGTTTAAAAAATAACATTAAAAAATCTAAATTTAACAAATTTCAAAAATGCTATTAAAAACAAACGAATTTGTTTTAGTTGTATTAATTTTTTAAATCGCTGTTTTTGGGGGGGGGTTCTGACGTCACAACTCACTAAGCACTGCTTTACAGACCATTGGAATGGGGGAAAAACATCATATGTATTATAAAAACTTTTACTCTAAATAACATGGGATACATTGTTTGCAAGGATAAAACAAAAAACCCCCAATTCTTAGACCTCAATTAAACATTGTAAATAATTTCAAAATTGTTACTTATCACTGTCAGTCACATTGCAAGCTATCAAAGGCTGTTGTTTTTTTGTTTATAATTTCTCTTTAATTTGTGGTAAATTTTAAAGAAGAAAAAAGCTTAGATAATGTGTTTATTTGCGAATTAAAAGATGACCGTCAAAGAAAGGAACATAATTGGAAAATCTGACTAAAATTTTCCCATTTTTTTAAAAGTTCCTTCTGAAAGATGTTTTTAATTTCTTGGAAATTTCCTAAAAATGTTGGGGCCCTCCCATTCCTATTTTAAAAAAAATTTTAAAGAAATTTTGATTTCAATGCATAAGTCCATCAAATTGTTTTTTTCTGTACGAAAAAGAGCCTTATGAGAATTTTAATACAAATTTTTTTTGTTTTGGGATCTAGAAGGAAAGTCAAAAGTTTGTAAAACCCAAGCACAAGATGGAAAAAAAAATCCCCCTACTTTTGGGGAAAAAAATGATGTTATTTTTTTTATTAAAAAAAGATATTAGTTTTACAGATACTTTTATTTTCCCTTTGTTCAACTGAAACCAGTCTTCCAAAAATAATATTGCCTGGGAATTTCAACAACTACTTCACAAACAAGAAGGATAATGGATTTTAGTTTTAAAACTTTGACACTTTTTTGTACTTGATGTTCAGAATAAAGTTTTCTGGTTTTAAGAGCAGTAGAAATCAAAAACATACAAACTACTAGAGGTAAAGTCAACATTACATTCGTTTAAAAAGAGGAGTACACAAGAATGGTGCTTGGGGCCTTTACTATTTAACTTTGACAAAGCTTCCAGGGACTATATGAAATTACAGTTAGGGATGACAAAACCCTTCTGCTAAAAGGGGAACACTACAGAAGACCTCAAAAACAGTGTCTACCTCCCCAAAAACATGGCTACAGTTACAGCCTTGCAAATAAATTGGTAGCAAACCAAAATAAAGGTGACAATTTCAGCTCTTTCTGATAAAAACCTAGTTGACAAAACTAACATTTAGACGTGACCATAGTTAATCCCCTATTAAAAACTAACTCTGCTTCTTTAATAAGAAGAATTTTTGGATATCCCCAAGAAAACCCTAAAATTTGTTAAAACCCGGAAGTACTTAAGATTGAAGGGATTTCACTGACAGGTGTTACAAATAAAATTTGCATGAAATTAAAAAATATTTATAGGGGTTCATGGTTTTCTTTCCAAATTTGAAAAAAAAAATTATTGTAGTTACTTTGTTAACTTAAATTACTATTTTTATTGCAAAAATATATTAACAATAGGTTCTAGTTAGCAGTAGCAGGATACGGGGATTATATTAATTAATGAAAAAAAAATAGAGAGTAATATCTATAAATACCTGGGAGTCATCTTTGATGATACCCTCAGACCCCCCACTCAAAAACAAGTATTAGCCCACCACCCGCCCTACAGTACGGGGTATGGAAAACCCTACGGTTGACGGTCTGCCCTGAAGATAGTTATTTACACATTGGATCCAAAATTATGGGTAGAAATTTTTTTGACATGTCACACCCTAAGACAAAGAAAAATGCACAATTAAGAATAAAAATGTTTAACTTTTGTATTTTTCTCTTAGCTAACAAAACTTCCGAGACTCCTTTTCCCCTCTGAAAAAATACTTCATACTTAAATGTATGCTCAAATTATTAGAACTGGGTCCAAAAATTTTTGGATCCATCTTTCTTTTTGGAAATACCTATTTCCAAATCATTTTTTTATGTAATTTAAACCATTATGTTTACAGTAAGCCTCGTTATTCACATTCGTTTTAACCGACATCCTGACGTACTCACCCCAAAAAACAATGAAAAAAATTTTTTTGAAAAAATATAATTTTTCGGGATGAAAAAAAACTGTATGTACCTAGTGTGTTTTACCCCAACCACGTACTTTTTTTTGCTTACTGAACTTGATTTTTAGTTGAGCAGACCCTTACCATTAACAGGAACTCACCATTTAATAAATATGTTGGTGTATCAAAATTTTTAAGGACAGACACATTGTAAGAAGGGGAATAGCCATCAGGCAAACAATTGACAAAAACAAACTTTTTTTTAAACCCTTAAAGCGCCATTTAACAATGCCTATTTTCCTTTAAAGCGCAAATTTTATTGTAAAAATCAAAATTATATTTTTAGTAGCTCATTTTTTTTTTTTTTTTTTTTTTGTACAGGAAAAAAAAGATATGATAATATTTTGAAATTTTTTATTAGTTTTTTATTTTTTTCTTTTATAGAATGAAAATAACAAACTTTTATTTGAAAGTAAGCCCAGGCATAGATCACTAACACATATGAAACAATACAAAATTTTATTACTCAAAAAAAAATTGTATAATTTATATATTTACTGAAAAGACAAGCCTGAACATAAAAATTTATAATAAAAAAAAAAGTAAAATTTTATGCACTTGAATACGATGTATTTAGTACCTTCCACAAAATGGGCCGGATTATTCATGTTGAATTTAAAAACTATTAAATTACTAACATATTTTAAACTAAAGTAATTAAAAAAAACAACTCATACAAAATTTTTTAAAGGTGATTGAACCAGCTCGAATAAGCTTGTATATGTGCTTGTGGATTATCCCTGCAGCAGAACTGTACGCCCCAGACAAAAACCTCTCTAGTGTTTGACGGGCCCAAAAAAAAGGCACAATCACACAATGTGTCTCTCATGAGTCACCGACCATAAAAAAACCATCCCGGATTAAATTAGAAACTTTATTACGAAAATTTTATTTTTGTTTTAAATATGCGTATATGCGCTTCGGCATTTAGGAAAAGTCACAATCGTTTATACGTGAAAAGGGGTTTTAAAAAATCAAATCCTTTTTTAAAAAATTTGACAGTTTGATGTTAATAATGTAATTTTGTAATTTTTTTATAAACGCCGATTGTTAAGATAGGGGGCTAATTATAGTTTTAGCGAATGTAAATTGTTACAAACTAAGGGCCACTTTTCCCTTAAAAAGTGTCATTAATTTTAGCCCAATGCAAATTATTGCTGTAGTTTTTTAAATCGCGTTTGACCAACTCCCGTTTGTAAATGTAAAGTAATTTCAATAGCAAATGTATTGCATAGTTTGTTTTTTATTTTTTCACAACAGATTCTTGCTTAATTTTTTTTGTACTGAACAAGATTATTTTTTGCTCAGTCCTGTATTGTAAATCCTTTAATAAAATTTCATTTTTTGTAATTTAATTTTTTTAATTACCTTTCCCCGTATCAGAAATTTTTACTTATCCGACATCACCGGTCGTTGCTTGGGAAAAGTGAGCTCTACTGTTTTTAACTTCAATAATGAAAAAATTTAACTTTTGGGAGCAAATAATAAAGAAAAATTGTTTTATATTTAAAATTTTTACAAAGTGATTCAAAAGTCAATAGTGCAAAAAAATGTAAGACTAATTTCCCATCCCTTATAAAGGCAATTAAATAAAAAATTAGGAGTTTTTTTTTTTCTATTTATTTTTTGAAGATAGACTTTGGATTTTATTGATGTTTTTTTTTTTTGATAAGGAAAACTATCACGTTTTTTCTGATACACCTATGTAGTTTTGAAATCAGTCCGAGCACCAGTTCCAATGAAGTGACGTTTTTTTCACTAAACAGTATGTCTTTTCTGAACAAAGAATTTTTAGATTGTTACAATTTTTTATGATTTTCCGATTTTAAATTTACTTAAATAAATAAAACTAATACAATCTAACTTGCACCCCTTTTTAAGTTTTTTACTATGCAATGTACTTTTTACTTTTCTTCAGGCCATACAAGGTAACAAAAGTATAACAAACATAAAAAATGATTTTTGTAAATAATATTAGCTGTTTTTAAATGTACAAAATTCAATTTTGGTTGAAAAAATCGGGTATTTAAAAAATTTGATAAAATAGTACATTTTTTCAATTTGTATCTTCTTTTCAACAGGAAATTTTTACGTTTTACACTTTAAAATTTTTATAAGCATTCAAATTGACATAATATTGCTTTTTTGGATTTATGTAAATTTGAAAGATTTTTTCCCAGATTGGGAATAAGTATGTTTTTAAATTTTTGGGGGTTTTAAATTTTTTTTTATGTTTCGGGCCCTTGTTTGAAAGTATGAAGATTTTGCCCATTTAAGTCCAAATCTAAAAATGCACTAAAAAAAAAATTTTGTAAAAGGTAAGAGTTTCCTTAACAGTAAAAAACCCCAAATCCGAACCAACGAAACTGGAAAATAAAAAAAACTTTGAAGAGATAAAACTTGAAACCATTTTTTAATTCATTTTAGTTAACCTGAAATTGAATAAAGTGGGATTAAAAACTCTGTTGTCCCACACTCCGCGCAAGACCAGTTGCAAACCCTTAAAAACCCAAAAATCATTTAAAAGAAAACTGAAATAACGAATCAAACACCGAATTCGAAAAAGGGCCCTACGTAAGGTTAAAAAAATACAATAACATAGTATTGCAAACTTAACACGAATACGTAAATAAAAAATGCAAAAAACTAAAAAAAAAGGGGGCTGTCTATGCATCGATCGTATACGGTAACTAGAACAGATGGTTGTATCCGGTGATTTGGGGCATTAGACTGTGATGTCACTTGGGAAAAAAATCACTGTTTTTTTATTTTTTTTAAATATTGGGAACAAAACGCAAATTTACATGGAAGTTTTAACAAGTATGGGCAAGCGATTCCCAGTAATCACAAAAATTGTAACCAAAAATTAGAACAATATTTTTGTTTTTTTTGTTACCATTTTGCTCATGTGACGTCAGGGGTTCGCCCTTATATTACCTGTTCATTCAAAATACGGTGATCTGTACCATCAATCGAACGGGGGATAAATATGGGGTGCCAGGGTGCACAATAAGGTCAACTCTTTGATCATCTATCCCCACACGTGTCATAATTTTATCAGAAAAAACCAAACACGTTCTGGAGTTGAGGAATGCTTTTAATGATTAGTTCAAAATTTTTTGGAAAAACCCAACGTTAAGGAATCCGAACAGGAGCCCCCCTTTTTAGTTCGGATTTGTGGAGTTTACTTTTTAAATAAACATGAGTCGTTTTTTTTTAACACAAGTCACCCCTTATTTCTTGACTAATTTAAACTTTGAGGTGTCAAAAAATTAGCCTCTGTTGTAGTTGTGCAAAGGGCTTAATTCTTCAATATTTTCATCCTGAGGGCATGGGAAAGCCCTCAAAGTAACATGGGGAGGTTTTAAAAAAACAGAAAAAATTTTTTCAAATGTAAATATGATTTCTAAAAATTTTTAACAGCTTTTGGAAGATAAACAATGGTTTTTGTTTTAGTGAGGGTTAGATATTTCATAATGAAAACCAGGCAAGGTGTAATGAAAGTTTAAAATACCCCCGTAATATCATTATTTTTATACTTATAATGGTAGAAAGTAAGTAATTGCAGTGAATATTGTTAAAAAATTTTAAATTTTTTATTTTACATTATGAAATTAGCCTTCTATTATTTGTAGTGAAAATTCACCCCGGGCCCATGGGTTGAGTGTAACGAGCGCAGCGGTAAGGGGGGTTGGCAATGAAGCGTGCAGAGGTGTCCTCTAGTTTTTTTTTTTATATTTAAGTTTTTTTGGACTTAATTTTACTACAAATTTATTTTTTTTTATGGAAAAACGACTGCTATTTTTGGGCCCCGTAGAAGCAACCGCGTTTATATTTAGCGCATTGGGGGTTCCAGCTGCACAGGGTAATCTTTCCACCGCCAGTTCCTTGTTTAACGGACTTGATAACTTCCGCTGTCATTTGTTTGTTAAAAAATAATAACAAACTTTCAAGTTTGTAAAAATGCATTTATTGTTTAATTTTTAAAGTGTTAAATGCAATTATTATTGTTTTTTGAACACAAGTAAGTTTTAAATTTTAATCGTTAAAAGTTTGATTCTTTTTTGGTGTTTATAAAACCAACCAATGGTCACTGCTGCTAATGACGCAAAATGGGCAGGTTTGCTCACGCGCCGTCAGCTTTTGGGGCCTAACGCTCTGGTTGTATGACAACTTTTTTAAGTAATTACAGAGTGCGGGAAGGGTAATTCTTGACTCTCTTGCACCACTCTTGCATTTTCCCGCACTAGTGCTTTAAAAAAGGTTTTTTTAAGGGGGGCCTATGTATACTTTTATATCTAAAGTCCCTTTTAAAACAAATTTTTTAAATAGTAAGTTAGCCAATCATTTTTTGTAATAAACAATGTCCCTTTTTTCGGGCATCTTTTGAATGCCTGCAAAACCAAAGGAAGGGGCTTGCACTTACAGTTTTGGTTAATATAAAGCATAGCATGCGAATGATTCTTTTTCCTCTCTCCCCTCAATGCCTGTACCACACAAAGGGTTCATTTTTAGTATTTTTAACCCCTGAAAAATCACAAAGCTTTGATCCCATCTTTTGCTTTTTTTTGCACTGCATCTCATTGTATTGCTCTTTACAACATCCCTGTTATAAAAAAAAATTTGGCAAAAGCATTTAACCAAAAATAAAACTTTGTGTAACAGTATTTTCCCAAATTTTTAAAAATATTTTTTAATTTACATGCTACATTAACTGTTCAAAATGGTCAACTTTACTGTCCAAACACTATGCACTTTTTTACCACTGATTTGCACATTTTTTTTGCATAATTTTGGGGGAAATGGGCAAGAAAATTAAGGGGGCCCCTGGTCCTGTATTAACGTTTTTAAAAATGTCAAAACTTTGAGGTTTCATAAATTTTTTAAAACTTAACGGCACTAGTGTTGGACTGACAAAATAATAAGAAAAATTAAATGCACTACACTTTAGATAAGAATTTTCACAAAAAAAAAAAAAAACATCACGACAGGAAAACTAAGAGATCAACTTGCCTTTTAACAGCCGAGCGGTTAACTGACTTTACCGCCCCTTTTTCTTAGGGGGCTCACGAACTAGTAAACCTTGGCCAGGGGCCACCAATGTTGCCCTTATTTTTTCTCGTCTTCTATCTACTCAGCATCATTTTTTAAGTTTTTTTGCCTGCTATTGACCTCCTGAAAGGGTCATGTTATAATTAAATATTTAGTATTCCCCTATTATACAGTAATGCAACTTTTTTTTAAATTTAATTATAGGGGACCGCTTTTCACTTAATTGAATTTAAACCTCCATTTTTTAACTAGCCAGTCGAATTTTTTTTTAAAAAAAAAGTTGCTAGAATTCTTGATTTTTTATTCACTATTTTTCTAGAATGTTTGTTAGAATTTATAGACCAACTTTTATATGCTAAACAATTTTTTTTACAGTGGTCAGTTTTTAGAAGAATTTTTGAGTAAATGTGAAGTTTCTCTGCTGAGAGTAAAGTTAAGATTTTTTACTTTCCAAAGTTTTTCTAACTTTCAGAAAAATTACGCAAAATTATAAAATTTTGAAGATAAAGATTCAGCTAAAGGGTTTTTTTTGGTTAAGTTCTGATACAACTTAAATAATTTATTTTAATTTAAAATGATATTATACATCTCATCCTATGCCCCCTAATGTTCATGGTTTTAAAACTTTCAAAAAATTGCGCAAAGTGGACAGTAACATTTTTCGTTTGCTTTAAATTTAAGCTTCGTCCTCATCGGGGTCAAGAACCCGTAAAACAATTTAAAATTAAGAAGAAAAATATGTTAAAAAATTTTTTTATTTTTTTTATTTGAGCATTTCAAAGACACCACTGAGGAATGTGTCAATTGATTATAAGCTTAAAATTTTTGGGTTTAGTAGACTTTTAAAGAATAATTTTAGGTGTGTTTTCGTGAAAAATTGTTTTGAAAAGTGGGTTAATGTAATAGGTAATGGATTTTAAAAAGATTAGTCATATTCTGACAAATAGTTTTTGGGCACGTTAGGTTAAATAATAATTCAACCTTAATGCAATATAAAAAAGTTAATAAAAATTTTTAAATTTTCCAAACAAAATCCCAGTGACCCCAGCAGGCAGGTTCCCATTTGGTTTAAAAAAACCTTACTGGTATTGCAAAATTCCTTCCTGGGGATGAGAAATTTATTTTTTTAAGGAATCCCAAGTTTAGTGCAAAAAAGATTTTACATAAAGACCCTGTAGGCAGAAAGACAACATTTACATAGAAATTATTGTTGGCATAACTGTTTACCAGACAATTGTTATCTTATAAAAAAATTCTAGTTTAAAAATTATTTAAATGAATTTTATTTCCTTTTACTCTTTTGAATTGACTGTTTTAAATACTAAAATTTAACATTTTTTTTAAAATTTTCAGGGCAATAAAGCTGTGTAATTATATTTTGTGGTATACATTGCTCATCACATAACTTGTAATTAAATTTGCCCATATCTTGAAAATTGGCTCTTGATAATGAATAAAAAAAATGTTAAGAATAAGGAAAGAACACCCTCCTGCATTGTTTTGTAGCCATAAGGAAGAGCTAGGTCAATCATTCCCAAACTGTGCGCTACAGTGCCATGGCGCGCCGCGGAGTGTTTTCAGTAATTAGGGAAATTAATTTTCCCACCTTTTACAACATAAATAAATAACCAAAATAATATTCTTTAAAGCTTTGACTTCTTACATTTTAATTTTAAAAATTGACCAATTCCCTTTTTTACACATTGCAATATAGACAGTACAACAATCATTAACGTGTATTCTGAGTAAATAAAAAATGGTCTTTCAATCCAAACCACTTGCCCCCCCCCTCCTCCCAATGGTCAATGTGAGGGGCGTGTGAAAGAACGGTATAAATACAAGGGGGGCCCCTGGTCTAGGGGAAAAAAATTAAAAATCATGTTTCCATTCTCGACTTAAAAAATTTTTGCCCTTGCATTTTCCCTCTCCACACAATTTCCCCTTTAAAAGGGAATGGACACCCCATATTATTTCAATATTACATTTATATCAAAGATAATTCTTTAATGACTGTTTAGAAAATAGGTTAGTATTTTGCGGTTTCAAAGTAAGTCATACAGGATCCAGCTAATCCAAACTTCGGTAATCCAAAATCCACTTAATCTGAAAAAGAAAATTTACAAAAGTTTTTTCAAAAATTAAATGCATTACGTAAGAAAACCACTACTTTATTCTCAAATTTTCAAGAAGTATTATTTCAAATATTTAACTGTTAATATAATTTAATAAACTTTTCAAAAATTACTTTGGTTTTTGGGAAAAAAACAGTTAAATTTTTTTTTTCTTTAAAGAAGAATTTCCATCCCTTTAAACTAAATTACGCCAGCATTTCAAAACATGGTAGCCACTAGGATTTTCCTTGGGGTGTTACTCTACGTAGCTTTTTGTAAAATCAAACGCATGGAGCTCTGAGGGTTACAACAAAACTGAGATACGTAAAAATGAGTTCTAACTGTGTGTTTTCGAGTGAGAAAGCCGAAATATGCACATGAAATTCTGCAGTTTTATTAGTGACCTAGGGGGAATGCGTGGAATTAAGTAGCACTGGGGCCCGGGGGGAATTTTCCAACTTTTTGTATTGAAAAAAGGTGTTTGATCTTACGTCTCAGTTGAAGTTTTCTTCTAAATTAAAGGGTTCATTCTCCTTTTTTAATCTGGCTAAGTCTGTACTTATTGTAGGCATATTATTTATGTTATTTTTATCGAAAGAGCATTTTAGGAAAATCTGTTTTAAACCAAATTTCGGGAATACGAAATGGGTTCGGGCCCCAATTTGTGGATTACGGGAAAACCTTTTTATTGCCAATTTTCAATAATGATACCATCTTAAGAATCCCTTTTTGGTATGAATAATCACTTGTAATTGTTAAAACCCTATTTGT
This sequence comes from Stictocephala bisonia, assembly GCA_035578905.1. Lineage (NCBI taxonomy): Eukaryota > Metazoa > Arthropoda > Insecta > Hemiptera > Membracidae > Stictocephala > Stictocephala bisonia. The sequence goes on along the minus strand of JAQJVL010002893.1, from coordinate 5,475 downwards.
CTGTTACATTACATTAAGAGCCTCTAACAGTGCTTGTTTTCTGCCCCCAAGGTGTTTGAAGGCGGGGAATGATCCCTGAAGTAAAAATTCGCTTCATGTCACATTCGCTCATCTCCCTATTTCCAAAATTCTACTTCTTTTGCGTTTCTGAGTGCGTCGTTCAGTTCTGCCATCAAACCTTCCATTTTTGCCAATTCTTTGTTTTGTGCCTGCACTGAATAAACTCACTATATGTTTCTTCTTTGTTGCATGTGCAGCAGGATCCTCTCAATGATCTAAAAATTTTTTAAAGAACAAAATTATTTTAAATATTAATTTCAAAAATACCTTAATTTTTACATTTAGTATATTTGGCATGGAAACTATGTTTCCTTTTTTAGGGTCTAAAAAGTTTAAAACGTCACCGTGGCACCTTTCTTGGAAGATTTGGGGAGAAAGAGTTTAAAAAAACCAAGGTTTCAGAAACTAATAAGAGCTTTGAAATAAAATGAACCCGTCAATTTTTTTAAAAAATTTGGTTTCTTTTGAAAAATCGTTAGGCTCGTAATTAACCCTCCGGGACAAATACAACAAAATTTTCCCATCCATTTGGGAATCCACACAATAATTTTTTTTCTTATAATATATTTTTATAAAACTTTTGTGAAATAAAGTTAACAAAATATAATTGATTCCATAATGTTCTTTTTTTTTGAAAAACATCCATATTTCCTAACAGTAAAATTTTTTTCAAAATTTAAAATTTTGACTTATTTATTAACTATTTTCTAAACAGCAAAACACGTAGGTTTAAATTCTAATAATTTTTCTCAGGAGGTTTAGAAATGTTTTTTTCAAAAATAGTCCAAATTTGCATTTCGGTTAATATTTTCAACAGTTAAATGCTGAATAGGTTTCAGAAGAACCAATATGGTTCAAAAGTCTTTCTTTCATTAAAAAAAAAAGGATTCAAAAAAATATTATTTATTTTTTTTTTTAAAAAGAGAGGCCGATCTCCCCCTTTAAACCCAACGTGCCCATTCCCAAAAACTATGAAAGTGTGAGGAACTTTTCAGCAGAGAAGGGGCAAACCAGACTTTAAAGGGAAAATACTGAAAATCTCTAGCGCTATCTCTAACCCCAAACCAAGTCCCACGCCTTAGACCATCGGCCACCCCCTTTATTAAAAAAACTGGCCCCCTCATTTATTAAAAAAACCCATTCCGTATAGTCTCAAAAAAAACCCTTTTAAAAAAGTCAAAATTTCTGGCAACCGTTTATTGGCTGGTTTAGAAAGGGAAAAAAAAAGAGATCTACGAAACTTAATTTGAGGAAAAAAATTTTGTTTTGGTTTTTCTTTGTTAAATGGAATTATCTTACCCGTTACATTGTTTAGGATGAATGGAGGTGATTTACGATGTGTGTGAGGGGATAGGAGGCCCCTCATATTTTTGGAGTGCATAAAAAATGTAGCTACAAGAGAATAAATTGCTGATTTTTTTATCATTTGGTTATTTTTAAAATTTTAAATGGAACATTTAAAGTAAACTAAAATAAAAAAATATTACCTAACCTTTTTTTTAACTAAGTTTTTTTTTAGCAAAATTTCATTTTATCCTTTGAATTTTCAAAATTTAATTTTTAGTTTTGGTCTTTCCTCCTAAGGTCTTTTTTTTCTTCATAAAGTTTCTCCAAGCCTCCATCAAAATATTAATCGAAACAATTTCTTATTATTTCAATAACATTTAAGTAAAAAAGGGCTAGGATTACAAGAATCTAGGTGACATAAAGACAAAATACCTTATTTAGATGGTCATAAAAAACAGTGACTGCATCAATACATCATACTTTTTTTTTTTTTAACAAATAAAAATTAAAAAGCAGTATGAAATAATGTATATCACTGTAGAACATTTAAAAAGTTTTAACTTGCAAAAAATCAAAAAAAATGAGAAAAATAAATAAAATTTGTGCTTTAGTCAATTAAAATGAGAGTTAAAAAAAAATTATTTATAAATAAAAAAAGGGGGACAACAAGGGAAATAAATAAAAATTTGTCATATTGGATTTTGCTCATGAACAGTAAAACGATTCGGACCATCCCTAATTTTAAAAAACGCTAAAACCAGCCTTTTCATACTCCCTTCCCCCTCCCACCTTGTACAGAAATACTAAAACCCCTCTAAAAAATTATGTAACGTGCAACTAACCCACCCTTCAAATTTTTTTTAATTCACTTTCATCCATATTTTGATTTATTTTTGTTTAAACTTTGTTCCGTTTGTTTTCTAATGGGAAGAGAATATATTAACTTTAAAATATTTTTAAAAAATTATTGTATTTTGGAGAAAAACAATCAAATTTTGTGAATGAATCCAAGTCATAGTTATGTAACACTGTGTGGAACCTCCTCACCCTCCCCCCGTAATGATGCATAGCGATACTGAAAAACCCCCTTAGGGGTTTGTAATGTGGGACGGGAATTCTTGAGGCTTAAAAGAAACTCTCCAGTAACCAAATTTCAGTCTTCTTTCAGAAATCTTGGGGTGCGCTTCTAAATAAAAAAAGAAAGATTTATTGTTTAATAGAATAAAAAATATTTTAATAAAAAATTTTTGGGCAGTTGTTGAGTTATTGCTGTTTTCAAACTCTTTAAATTGGGTTTTAAAGGGGGCGATTGCGCCACTTGGTGGGCCCTTCCTCAGCATCTGGGCAAACACAGGCTTTGATTTCAGCTGGGGGGAGTTCCAGAATTTCCCCCCAAAGTAGGATGGCTTTTCTCATATATTTGTAGGCGGGGGGGGCACAATTATTACTCTTTTAGTGTATTAATTTAAATTTAAATTTAGTTTTAAAAAATCATTTAAATTCCCAAAATTGGTTTTTGAAAAGTATATGATGACGTTTTTTTAAACAGTTTGTGTTGCGTACTAGTCCTTTCAACACAGTCTAAAACTGTGCCCAAAGGGAGGGTCTCCTTTCACATTTTAAATTCTGGGGAAACCTCAATTTTAATTTTTCCTTGCAAAAGATAACTTTAACTTTAAGGTTAAAAAAAAAGATCTTTTCTAAACACAGAAGCTTCAAGATGATTGGAAAGTCTAAAAATGAAAAAGGGTGAATAACAAACCCAATTCTAACCACTGGGAAATCGTCATGAACTTTTGGGGGTTTATATTGATATACCCCTGATCCCTCAGAGATTCTTCAATTTACAATCAAGCTGAACTTAATTCTTTAATGCAACTATGAAATTTACAATAAATAATTTTAGAAATTTGTTCTGTACAGGTATTTTTTTTGACAATATGAATCCCCAGAGAGGGTTTTTGTAAATGCAAAGTAAAAATAAATATACTAAGCTGAGTAAATCAACCTAAGTTGTGTGTCGAGTGTGGTCTTTTTATAAGTTGTCTTCTGATTTTATTTCACAAAGGGTCTGATGTAAATTGCGATTTTTTACTAAATAAATTTTTTTGATAATTTTCTTATTACTGCAGCTTTATCTTTGATTTTACAGAGTTGGGGAGATCTGAAAAACAAAAAAATTTTTTTTCACCAAAGTTGTATGTAAAGTCAATGTTACTCACCTAAGACTTCTGAAGCCTTTCTGGTCAAAGGGAAACCCTTTTTTTAAACCCTTACCCTGATTTAGTAGTGTATAAATCAAACTTATGAAAATTTTTTTGGAAAAAATAGTCTAGCAGCCCATTTAGTATTAAATTTTTGCATTTACAAAAATAAAAATGTTCTTTGAAATATTCATCTTTAAAAAAATTCATACTAGTTTTCCCAAAAAATGTTAAAGCTTACCTCATTATTTATCGCTATTTTCAGGGGATCTGTGCGTTGTGTGGCTATTCGGTATCTGTAGTATTTTGAAAACCAACGCAATGAACAGTTTATTTTTTATGTCTTTCTTCATTCGTCCTTTCCCACAATAAAAATTTTCCTTCAAAATTTATACAAAGCTATCTTATGCCCCTTCTCCTTTCCCCCATTTTTCTTCTTGTTTTTATAAACTTGTTCATAACTCCTCCTTTTTCTTCGGAACTCTTCCAACGAGTTCAGTTTTCCGTCTATAGCAAAAGAATGTTTTTTTTACTAAACTGTTCAAAGTATGAGGGTCTTTCTAACTGCACAAACCTCAAAAAAGGTTCATAATTCGACTTGATAATTACTTTCAACAGAGAACTATTAAAATTTAAATTTAAATGGGGGATCCCTACTTTTACCTTTAATTTTTTAAAGGTTTTGAATGAAGGAAAAAAAAATACTTTTTGAGTTCAAATCTTTTTTAAAATAACCAAATTTCTTTTTCCAAGATGTACTTCTTCAATCGTATAGCAATATTAAAAATTTTTAAGGAAAAGCCAGTGAGTTTAGGGGTGGCCAAAAGTAACCCCCATCAGTTTTTTTGCATCATTTTATAAATCAATGATGAGAAAAAATTTAAAAAAACTCCATATACGCGCTCCCTTTTTTGTTCTTTTTTTTATCAGAACACAAAAAGGTTGATTTCAATTTGGTAAGTTTCAAAAAGTAAAGAGGCCTTGATTCTTGTTACTTCACATCAGTTTAATTTAAAAAGATACTGCGGGGAAATCGAACTGTTACTTAGTTAAGCAAAAATAGCAGGTTGGGACATCCCTAGTGAGATTAAATTTTTGCACAAAAAATAATGAATTGGCCCTAATCTTTTGAAAAGGAGTGAAAACCCAGAGAAGTTTCTCCTCCATATATAAAACACAAACATTTTTTAGATTTCAATAGAAGCTTATCTAATACATTAAACAATTACTAACCACAAGTTTATTTATTAGGTTTACTAGATTCGTTCGATTTTGGGAAACCCAAGGTGTTGAAAATAATTTCACATAAAGCATAATTGTGTAACTTTAAAAAAAAAAAGATTAAATTGAAAAATTCAATATTTGTTTTAAGGGGGAAAGGGAAGGTTTTTCTACAGCAAAATTTGCATAAAATGGGATTTAAAAAGGAAGTAACAGAAAAAAACTTGTGGAACGACATGATATCAAACTTTTGATTAAAATTCTTCGACAAAAAACCCCCAAAATACAGCAGAAGGTAGACCCATAATTATTTCAGATGAAACTCTTTTGAAAAACTTTGCTCTTAGAAAAATGTGTTTTATTGTGAAATAGATACTTTGAAGCTTTTATATTATGCACATATGCACTCACCAAAACAATTTGGTTTGCAAGTAATGTGCCGTCTCACTCAAACTTGGGCGTATTTTATAGTCAAAAAAAACAATTTGAATCATTTAAAAATTAAATACAAAAATCTTCCCGAAAAAAATTTAAAGAATTTAAAATTTTTTTCAGATTTAGTTTATATGTTTACCAAGAATAAAATATGCTAAAGCTAACGCTCTGTATTAAAGAACACAAGAGTCCCATACCACAATACGAGAAAAAAAAGTAGTTTACAATTGATAGCCCCAGGACAGAACTTTTTTCAAAATTACCAGAA
>JAQJVL010002892.1:0-76859 GCA_035578905.1 Stictocephala bisonia | reverse complement strand
GCTGTTCCCATTTTCAAATTAGGATCAAAAGATGTAATAAGAAATTTCAGACCGATATCTCTTCTAACAATGGTTTATAAAGTACTTGAGAAATGTGTCAATCACCAACTAACTAACTATCTAAATCAGAATGAAATAATGTCAAACGTACAATATGGATTTAGTTGGCACAAAATACCTCAGATGCACTGATTGATATTTCTAAATTAACTGTTTCAAATTTTGGACAAGACCATTCTAATAATATATTAATAACTATTTTTAGATATTCTTTGGACAGAAAAAAATTACTGAAAAAATTAAGATACTTTAGGATACAAAATAACAGCTTAGATTGGTTTAGAAGCTCTTTTAACAGGAGGGAACAAAGAGTTCACATTGAAGGTACATATATATACATTTTGTATCTTCAGTTGAATTTGGCGTAATCCAGGGTAGTACTCTTTAACCAACACTTTTCCTCATTTATATTAATAATCTTTCAAAAGTAAATATTAAAAGTTTGTTATTTTTGTTTGCTGATGATACCTCTGTTGTTACGGTGGGTGATACGTGGGATAAGGTTTACTGCCAAGCGTCGGAAGATTTGATAACAATAAAAAGGTGGTTGTTAGATCAAAATATTCCCGCTGTCAATGTAAAAAATGCAAATGCCTCTCAATTTATTTAAGAAATGATCTTGGCCCTGGTTTAAGAATGCTACGGTTGAATTCATTTAGTAATCCGAGGTCTGCTGCCTGCAGTTGTGACATTATTGAACGTGTGGACCACCATAAGTATTTAGGTGGTCCTAAGTACCTGTTATTGACCACAACCTTAGCTGGGTTTCGCACGTTCAGTATATCAAGCAACAAATTGGGAAATTAACGTATGCTTTCATCCAGCTAAGTGAGGTTCTCACTTCGGACCACTGCAGAAGTGTGTATTATGTAGTATACTGAAAGTCTCTTGCAGTATGGTATACTGGTCTGGGGCAGAGCTTCGTTGGTAGTCCTGGAGCCCCTGGCCGTTGTGCAAAGGAGAATAATTAATCATTCTTAAAAAAACCAAACGTTATCCTACTAATTTATTAAGTACTGAATTTTCGGTATTAAACATCAGGATGCTCTTTGTGATAAATGTTCTCATTTACGATAGAAATAATAAGAATTATATTTTATTAGGTTTGGAAAACAATTATGCATCAAGAAATAGAATTTTTTACGGTGGTTTGTCTGGTTCCATCTATGTTAACATCAGATTTCATTTTTTTTTTTGTAAGATGGTTTGTCTGGTTTTACCTTTGTCGGCATGAAGGATCATTTTTTTTTTTTATTTTTAAGGTGGTTTGGTTCTACCTGAGTCAGTGTCAGAGATAATTTTTTTTGTATGAGCATTTTTCTGATTCCACCTATGTCAGCATCAGAGATCAGTTATTTTGTAATGTGGTTTGACTGGCTCTACCTAAGTCAACATCAAACATAATTTATTTTATTTTGTAGAATGGTTTGTCTTGTTCCACCTTGTCAGTATCTGAGACCAGCTGTTTTTGTAAGGTGGTTTGTCTGGTTCCGCCCATATCAGCACTGGCGCACAGTATGTGAGATGATATTGATGATAAGTTTGTTTCTATCATCTTATGATAATTGTTAAGGTTCGAGTCTGAGTACTGCTCACTATAACGTATCCATTTAGTTAAAATATCTCTTTGAGCTGGAGCTATGTATTTAAATAACTGAGTATGTCGCTTTATGGCAACAAGGCAATGTGGCAGGTAGTTAAATATATCCTCATTGTTGAGAGAAGTCCTCATGATTACAACATGCGGTGCTTGCTTTCCTTGGTATTTGTGAATGATGGAACATTTGTGAATAGAAACAGCCTAATTTAGCAAGTTCTATTTTTTTAGCCAGTTAAAAATTAAAATTTGTGTGTCCATTTTAGACATGTTGGTGGGATGTTTATGCTTATCAATATCGGTTTATTCTGTTTAATGCTTATGAACTCTCTTTTTGTTGTTGCCCGTAGTCATGCCATAGGACAATATTTAGCCAATATCTAGGCAGCAGTCATTGTGCATCTGTAAGTGTGGCTTAAGGGTGTTCGATCAAAACTTATTTTTGAAATTTTTTGAGTAAAATTGTTAGTATCCATGTAATCAATAAATGTGCTACGGGAAAACATTCTACAAAATTTCTTTATGGAGATATAAGCTGCCCAAAGTGACTAATTTGGCCTTTTTGGTACATAAGTCATGAACAAACCATGTTATATATTTTATTAACATTTTGAGAATATAATGGACAAAAGGTACTAACCAACCTAGTGTATAGTAAATCTAAAAAAAAATGTTAAAGTGTTACCAATAATTTTTCTATAAATGACATTTGTTCAAATTTTTAGTTGACGTTTGTACAATCATCTTTGGCTAAAAAAGTAGATTAATAATATATATATATATATAAAATTCATTGCTAGAATTTACTATAAATGAGGGAGTTATGTCTTTCTTTCGAATTTGTGGGGCGGAGCAGGCGGAGGCTTTAAGGGAGAGAGAGAGAGGAGAGGAATACATTGCTTGTTTATTAGTGAGTCAGGACCTTTACTACTCTTATCAGCAGATGGGACAAAATCTAGAACTAAATACCTTAGAGCCCTAAACTCCTAAATTCCTTGGAAATATTTGTTTTGTAATTACATTCAATTGTAAAACTTGTGATTCTGTTGATGTATGGGAATGTGATTCCTATCTCCTATTTCTTCGCTTGAAAGAGTTTCACTGCATGTAACATGAGGGCTTCATCAATAATTAGGTGCAAATAAGTTCATCCTTGTTTTGTGCGGCTTGTTAAATTCATTGGAAAGGAATTCACAGTTCCACAACGTTTTTTGGGTCTCCCTTTAAGTTAGAGCTATATGTTGTAAAATTATCTATAAAGTCTGCTGCTCCTTCTTTAGTCGGGTGTAGTACCAGTACACTTTCTTTATATTTACTAAAAATAAAGGTTGTTTTCCATAACCTGGCGTCCCTTAGACAAGATTAAATTTGGTTTAAGAAGAAGTGTTCTCAGTGTTGACATTTTTTACACTGTTGTACAACTGAAGATCAGTTGTGCTGTCAGACACCAGTACGATGTCATTTGTAACACTAGTACGAGGCATGATGTTAAAGTAAGTATCGTTTTCAAATTCAGCTGTTGTAGTGCTGCAGTCGGCGATCTGCGCATGCTGCTGTGTACCACTATATGTTGGCAAGTCACATCCTCTGTTACAAATCCTTTTGACAGTGTTTAAGACTGCTTATGAGTGTTTTAAATGCATCATTCAATTTAATATGCTGCCGACTGTTAAGTACATGCTGTTATAAATTATTTTAACGCCAAAGCCATGAAAATAGCTGACATTCACCATGAGATCTGTGATGTTTATGGAGAAAACAGAATGAGTGATGGGATGATACGTATATGGGTGAGAGCCTTTAAAGAACAGACGCTTTACAATTAAAATGTTATCTAGCGAGTTTCCTCAAGTATCATGAAGTATGATTTATAAAATTGTAAAAGAACTATTGAAGTACGTAAAGTTTTGCGCACGGTGGATTCTGTAAATGCAGACGGAGAATCACTAAAACAAATATTTAGCCTGTTCTCACACTTTCCTAGAGCATTACAATTGGGATGGTAACTTTTTTAACCAAATTGTCAATGTGACAGATCTCACGATGTCAGCTCCTTTAGCATTAAGACAATTTACACAGTGAGTACTTCATTTGGCGGAATTTTCAATTGGAGGAGGCATTTTAAACACTTACAAGCAATCTTAAACACTGTCGGATCTCTGACGGTGGCTGTAACTGCCAACAGATAGAGGTACACAGGGTGCATATGCTAACCGCAGCACTACAATGGTGACATTCCAAAACGGTACGTACTTTATAAACATGCCTTGTATTAGGTGCAAAAGAATACTTCAAGTTTTTTATTTTTGTCAGGTTTATAAAATGTGCTCCATCATAACCACACTGATTATTTGATTCAGTATCACTTTTTGGTTTGAGTTTCTACTTTTTTAATCAACTAACCATAATTGTCCTTTGACTCAAGCAAGATATATTTTGTTTCTTGAGCTAATTTATCTCTTTTGTGCAGATTGTATTTTTGGTAGATTAATAAATTATAGTGATTTTACTTCTTAAAATCATCGTGTTTCAGAGTCACTGATGCTCCATCTTCAAGCTTGATCCTTTTACGAGTCATCAATAAAGTTAACCCTTTTAACCCAGGTTTTTTAAAAGGTGTCGTAAAGACAATAATTTGTAGAAAGGAGTACAGAGGAAACGACGATTCTTCATATTAAATTCCATGATTATTCAAATAAATTTATTCTGAAGTATTCTAATACTTTTATAAGTTGTTGTAGTTTGTTGCATATGTCCCCTAACAGTGGTAATGACCCACCCACCCACCCATACACGTACGGTCGTATTGTATAAATTTTCCATCCACCATATCATTTGCGAATTGCCCGGGTGGCTCTCCGCCGGTTTTCGACAGCCCTATATTTAATCTACAATGTCAAATATGAATATAGTAGTGTTTTTCTAATGTGTAGTCTTTGGACAAAGGAATACAAACAAAGTTTTATCATTTTAGGTTTGTTTGTCTTTGCTCTATGACAAATAGTGACGTAGTGTTTTTGAACGTTCACTGTTCACAGCTGTCAGTGTTGAAACGAAACAGCTGTCTTGTATTATTCATATTGATTTTTTTTGTATAGGGACACAACATTTAGTATGTTATAGAGAAAAAATATTGAATATAAATAATCCTGTTTCCACTTTAAAATGTTTTTCAGTTTTTTTTAGGTTCACAACTAAAAAAGGTTTATAAATAAATAAAAAAATATGAAAAATAAAACTATACAAAGTAGCATTTTCTTATCACATTTGTTACTATATTCTGTTGGTAAATTTTATCCTGGACATTTTGGTATAAATAAAATTATGCTATCTCTTCAGGAAGCTGAGTTATGGAATATTAGCTACATACCTAAAAAAATCGCCTTTTCAATCTGCAACAGTTTTGTAAGACCAATGAAACTTCATGCAGCCTTTTTTTTGGGACTATGATTTTTTTTCCTCCAGGTTAAAATATACACACATAATTAATAGTTATGAACATAATACAAAGTAATATTTAAATACGGTTTTGAGTGCGCTTGTCATGTCAGTTACGGATTAGCTAGGCCATCAATCCTGGCAACCAAAACGTGAAAGTACCTGATGCTCTCCCTACCTCATACCTGACATGAGAAGCATACTCAAAGCAGTGTTTAAATGTTACTGTGTATTGTGTTCATAACTATTTATCATGTATGTATATTTAAACTTGATCGACAACTCGCAAGAGGATCAAACTTCATTCAAGCTTGGAGCATCAGTGACTGAAAAATGTTGCTTGGCAATTTTAGAATAACAATGATGGTAAAATCATTATAATCAAAGATTGATATGCCGTTATATGCATAATGAATTCAGAAATGATATTCTTTCTTATAAATAACATTGTCTACACTAAATAGACACATTAAGAGTGCTTAGGAAAAAGGCATTTCTCATGTAAAGTAATAATTTTATCTGTCTGTAACAGTTTTATAAATTAATATATTGCCAATTTGTGTGATACTTTTGTTTATGTATATATGTTATAAGGTTGCTGATAAGTAATTTATTACTACAAGTCACTTTCCAGTTTCACCAATGATGAATTGTGTGGGGAGCTGGTTTACTGTAGGTACTATGTATCTGGCTATATATGATACAAGTGTGATACTCCTCTAGGCTTAGAGATAATTATCGCAGGAACCAAATAATAAAATATACAGTGTATGTCCTAGCATTGTAACTGTCTAACTTGATTAGTATTTTGTTTATAAGTATAAATAAATTGTTGACATGTTAATTAATTGTTTATGTATATTTGCCTTCTAACAGCCTTACTATCAAACCCCTATATGAAGATATAAACACCCGCCTGATATTTTTCTTATTACTATCTGTGAGTATATAGGTATTTTTGGAGTGTAAAATATGTTTTTAAGCTACGCTAGTAATTGACAGGTCATATAAAAGCCCTCATTTTCTCTATGAGCATTTTAGTTTATCTAATCTAATTAACTTATCTGAGATGGAGAAACCTTGAACTTTTTTAAGTTTAGAAGTGCTGCATCAAACTTTCAAACTTATAAAATTAAGTTTTAAAACAAAACATAATTCAACATGGAGTCCTTTGCATTAGCAAGATTCTCATAGCTTTTTATTGTTCTTAAAAGCTTTTTAGTAATAGCAGTACTATTACTACATTGTACTACTACTACTTTGTATATAGTATACAGAGGTCGCAACAGCTGACGAAGGTAGAAATAGCAGTACTATTACTACATTGTACTACTACTACTACTACTTTGTCTATTACATTTGTTAGCGCCGCCATATCGAACAATACTTGGGAGAGCCCATCTGGGTGTACAGAGGTTGCAACAGCAGACGAAGGTAGAAATAGCAGTACTATTACTACATTGTACTACTACTACTTTGTATATAGTATACAGAGGTCGCAACAGCAGACGAAGGTAGAAATAGCAGTACTATTACTACATTGTACTACTACTACTTTGTATATAGTATACAGAGGTCGCAACAGCAGACGAAGGTAGAAATTGGTCGGTAGCGTAGTTGGTTCAATCCCAGCTTCATGTGCTAAAGGTTCTCAGTTCGATCCCAATCAGAGTCAATACATTTTGAGAAGGATCAGCTGATAACCACCGGCTGTTCATTTGTCATTGGGCTATTATTAATGGCACTTTCTAAGGAATAGTCGGCCTTAGTTTGTAACAATGACTACATTCGCTCATCTACACTCATCACACTCATTCGAAATCCATATTCGCCCATATCTTGACGATCGGCGTCTTATGAATAAATAAATAAATAGTAGTACTATTACTACATTGTACTACTTCTACTTTATATATAATATTCAGAGGTCGCAACAGCTGACGAAGGTAGAAATAGCAGTACTATTACTACATTGTACTGAGACCCATCCCCCCCACCAAAGCTGGAAAGCGTGCCAACCGGGGGGATGGCTCAAAACAAATCGAGCGATGGGATCACGGGTGGCAGTTGGAGGGTCAAAATAACACTCGGCAGCTGAGCAAAACTAATTTTATTTCAAGAAACATCATTTAATAAATCAAAACGGCAGAAGGCCACAATATAAAATAGGCAGAAGGCCACAATATAAAATTTGCACTTAAATAAATAACAAAACACACAAAAGCTATAAGAACAACAAATACCAAAATTAACAAATTAACAACTACATGGCCTATCTGCAGCCTAGCCTGAGACACCCCAAAACGTAAGAAAAATTTAATAGGCCCCGACTAAAAGTGAAGAAAATTATAAAATTTTTGGTATCACCAATTACACCGGCAATTTGGCCCGCATCCCTTGATTCCACCGGGCCAGGGAGTAAGCCGGAATCCCTGGGCAGCTCCGAATTAAAAGTTAAGCAAAAGCACCATAATCCCCTTTTGGTGAAAGTTTAAAAATTAAATAATTTAAAAGAAAATATACCACGGTACCGTTCGAGTAAAAATTCACTTCAAAACCCCCCCCCCTAATACACTTAACAAAAAAAATAAATAACAATAACTAGACCTAAACATATAAATAAATCACATAACTTAACCATAGGGACCTAACAACTATAAAATCTAAAAAGATATAACAACAAATAAAACTAATTAATTAATAACAAGAAATATAAATATAAATAAATATTAACACCCAAAAGTTCTTTTTGTATTTCAAGTTTTTCTTTTTTTTTTTTTAAATAAAAAAAATATATAAGTCCCCATGGCTGTTTTCTCACTTTGTCCAAACAGTTTTAGGCCTAGTCACCAATTACATAGTTCCACAAACTTTTTTTTCCGCTTTTATATTATATAGCACTTCCATTTTTTTTTTCTTTATAAATACTTGAACAGCAAACCCCCCAGCTCAGCCGCCGGGAAAACAACATGGAATACACTGACCTGAGGACAGGAGACTTATACCACCAAGATGTAGAGCGGGTAGCGGCGCCTCCAGGCTCCAACATGGTCCTCAGGCCAGGCTAGCAGTTAGGATGGTAGAACTCCCCGGACGGCAGGCTGAGGGTAGAAACGTCCTACTCAAGGACCCTGGACTGTAGGGCAACACCACATCACATTAAACATAGTCCAGCCATCACCACAAAAATACTATACATAACCCCTAAACATGACCTGGCAAAACAAAACAGGCACAGACAAAATTGTACCTGATTTAAGCACACTAGAAAATGTAAGATTAACCTTAGGCTATGAATACATGAGCAATAGGTTATAACATGAAAATCAAAGTGTACAGCTAGGCTAGGTTATTGGCAAAGAACAAAAAATATGGTAAATCGGTGACTGCCACTGTAAAAAGGCTCAACAAAACATTATACAGAACTACTATTGACAATAAAGGCAGAAGTAAAAAGCATGAACGGTAATTAACGGTAAAATTAACATGGAGCACATGGCTCAAACCTAGGTTAACACAACTAGACAGAGAAAATACAAATTTAACGAAACCCTGAAAACACAAGCAAGAACGATTAATATTTTCAATGAAACCAAAGTATTTTCACCAAAAGGGTGATTAGATATTAAAACTTACAAAATGAACACTTACGTTTTAGTATGCCTTAGCCGATCATGACGAGATTCTGCAGGCAGCACAAGACAACTGAAGACAGGCCAACCTGACCGAAGCTGCAGGAACACGGAACGAAACGGAACCGGGCCAACGGCTACCAAAGTACGCAAATCGCCGGGCAACAGCGAATCTCAGGCAGCCTGGCAGACAACAACGAAAAAAAAAGAAACTGTACCGGTCCAAGACCCGGTACAACCTCCCTCTGCAAACCTCAACACACCCAGGCAGGGGAGAACACTCGGTACCTCAGGGAACCAAGAGAAGACGAAGACCTCCGAAGAGTGGTGTTCCAAGGACGTCCAAGAGAAACTAAGAGGGGAAACCCCTCGAACAGGGAGCAAACTACCCTGACTGTCGGGCCCGACAAGAAAGAGAGAGAGAGAAAAAGACTCTCTCAGAACAGCCACCCAGGGCGCAGAGGTGATCAATCTCTTTGCCCCAAGAAACCCCCAGGAACACCAACTCCTGGACCAACCGTTCCCCGGAAAGCCTTAAGCTGGGACACATGGGCTTTCCTAAACACCCTGCCTGACTGGGGATCAACCAGCAGAGCAGTCACCGGTGACAAAAACCTGTCGATGCGGTGGGGACCAGACCACCGATAGCACAACTTTGCAGCTCTTCGTTCCGCGGCCGAACTGACCGGGTGAGCCTGACAAAGAACCAGATCTCCAACCTGAAAAGGGTTAGGAGTACGACCCTTATCATACCTCCTCCTCACTCTCTCTCTAGCACGTAGCAGGTTGCGCCGAGCAGCCCGCCACGTGGACACTACGTCAGTGGCACCTGGCGTAGGTAGAAGATCCTCTAGCCTCCACAAGTTGGACAAAGGGTTGTTAGGAGGGTAGCCATGTAGAATCTCGAAGGGAGTGGCATTGTGACTCTCATGCTTGGAAGAATTAAAGGCAAGCTGGAGCCAAGAGAGACTCTCATCCCAGGTGTTCTGCTTCTCAGCATGGAAAGTAATAAGGGCAGACCGAAGATTGCGGTTGAACCGCTCTGCATGAGAAGGCTGTGGGTAATACGGAGAGGTAGTCACATGCCTGATACCATTGCCAAAACAGAACCTACGAAACTCATGGGAGGTAAACTGGCTACCGTTGTCGGACACAAGAGTGGAAGGCACACCAAAGTGCTGGAAGAGTTGGGACTGGAGAGCACGGATGGTGAGCTTAGCCGTGGCACTCCGAAGTGGGAAAAGCCAAACGAACTTCGAGAAAGCATCCACACAAACAAGTAGGTAGGAGCTACCTGACTTGCTACGGGGAAAAGGACCCACGTAGTCGATGAACACCTTCTCAAAAGGACGCTCGGCCACCTCAGAAGATAACAACCCTAACCTTGCATTCTGACTAGGCTTGCTGAGAGAGCACAGGTGACAAGCCCGCACTCTGCCAGCAACATCCCGGTCCATGCCCTTCCAGATGAAGTACCTACGAATCTTAGCGATGGTCTTATGGATGCCAAGATGACCGCCCACAAGGGAAGAGTGATAATACTGAAAGACCATCGGTACTAGATGACTAGGCAGCACTACACGGGGTTCACCCCTCTGTCGAGGACGGCAACAGAGTACCCCTTTGGACAGAAAATAGGGAGGGTGGGCACCTCCCTCTTGAAGCTCACCTAAGATGACTGACAGCTCGGGATCTTTCTGCTGATGGGACAGTAGGTCGTCAAAAGCCAGAGGAAAATCCAGAAGAACAGCACCACACTGAGCAACAGCCTCAGTCGGTGGATCACTGGGTTCGTGGTACATGCGGGAAAGAGCATCCGCGATGACATTCTGGGTACCCCTAAGATGTTGAACTCGGAACTTAAAAGCAGAAATTTTGACCACCCAGCGACCAATTTTCCCGAGCTGTCGGGGATGGGCAAGAAGCCAAGACAGTGCCTGATTGTCAGTCTCCAGCAAGAACTCAGCGTGTTCCAAGAAACGCCGAAACTTGTCCGTACCAAAGACAACAGCCAGACACTCTAACTCATAGATGGAAGAAGCTTTCCTTTCCTGGTGAGACAACGTCCTCGAAGCAAAAGCGATGGGCTGCCTGACCCCATCAAACTCCTGAGAAAGAACAGCAGCAATGGCGGAGGAGGAGGCATCAGTCTGAAGAATGAATTCTCTGCTAAAATCAGGCATCCGCAGGACAGGAGGTTGCATGATAGCCTCCTTGAGAGCATCAAAGGCAGTCTGCTGAGCTTGGCCCCACACAAAAGGGACACCTTTCTTACGCAGCTCGTTCAACGGGGCAGCAAGCTCGGCCACGTTAGGGATGAAGCGACGGTAAAAATTCACCATCCCCACAAAACGGGCAATCCCCTTGGCATCTCTGGGAGGAGGAAAATCCCGAATGCCCTGGGTCCTCGCAGGATCTATGCAGACGCCTCGAGAAGAAATAAGATGACCTAGAAAAGAAATCTCAGGACGAGCAAAAGTGACTTTCTCTGGATTGACGGTAAGGCCAGCTGATTTAAGGCGACTGAGAACTTCCTCCAGATGTTGCACGTGTTCCCCGAAAGTCTCACTGTAGACAAGAAGATCGTCCAGGTAATTGAAAACAAACTTGAACTTCACATCATGGAAGATGGAATCAAGCAGACGAGTAAGAGTCTGGGCACCCACAGCAAGACCCATAGGAACCCTAGTGAACTGGTAAAGATTCCAGGGAACACAGAAGCTAGTCATAGGCCGTGATTCCTTCTTCAATGGAATCTGATGGTAGGCCTGGTTCAAATCAAACACACTGAAAAACTTGGCCTTACCGAACCAATCAAACACAGAATGCAAATCAGGCAGAGGTACCGAGTCAATAGCGACCTTAGCGTTGAGCCTCCGATAATCCATCACAAGCCTAGACTTACCATTAGGCTTGGGCACAAGAAAATCTGGACTGGCATAAGCAGAACGAGACGGTTCAATCACACACCCTTGCTCAGAAGATCCTCAATCATAGCCCTCATAACCTCCATCTTTGGGGGAGCAAGTTTGTACGGATGACTTCTAACTGGCTGAGAATCGGTGAGGTGGATCTCATACTCCAGAAGAGAAGTGACCCCAAGCTCCGGCGTAAGCACATCCGGAAACCGCAAACACAGCCTCCTAATGGCCTCCGCCTGCTCAGGGGGGAGATGACCAACTGGATCCACCTTGGGTTGTTCGGGCTCACAACCCACCTCTCTGACTGCAGGAGGGCAGTCAGAATCACCTACTAGAGGCACCAAAACTCGCCGATTAAACTTGAAAAATATCTGGCGCTTCTGGAGGTCAAGCACCATACCACTCTTAGAAATAAAGTCTGCCCCTAGGATACAAGAAACCGCCAGGTCCTTGGCAACAAGAAAACCCCACCTCCAGGAAAATCCTTCAATCTTAAAATGGAAAAACGCCTTTAGAATTATAGGTAGAGGAGTTTGGGAGGCCGTCCAGCAAGTAATAGAAGAAGGCTCGGTGTGCCTGACAAGTCCTAAGGCGTCAAGGGACTCAAAAAGAGAAAGGCTGATGATACTGCATGCCGAACCAGAATCAAGAAGGGCTCGACACACCGTACCACCAAAAGATACAAAAACGCCAGGACACACCGAGGTGACCGCCCTAAGTCCCAGGGAAGCCATGCCAGCAAGGCCCGAAACATCCCCGACGCTCCTGCTATGGGCACGCGTAAGAGGCAAATGGCCACGGTCAGTCGCAACAACGCGGGGAGCTACTGTGGAGGCAACCCCCCGCGCTGAGCGTTTCCCGCCCCACGACCTCGAGCACGTGGACAGTCACGTCGAATGTGACCAGGTTGGCCACAAGCAAAGCACACAACCGGAGGCCGAGAACCACGACCCTCCACTGGCTGACTCACACCTACAGACATAGCCGGTCGACGGGTGGGGAGAGCACGATGACTCTCAGAATCCCTCCCTTGCTGGTCTGAGAACTGCACGCTGCGCGAAACAATGCACAGCTGATGCAGCTCCCGAAAAGTCGAAGGAACACCAGCAAAAACCAATCTGCACCGTTCTTCGGGAGAAATGCCATCCAGGATGACACGAACGGTGTCAGCTTCAGAAAGGGTGAGGCGCAACGCTTGACGAGCTTCCTTGACTGAAGAGACATAGGCTGCCAGAGACTCGCCCCTACCCTGCGACCGATAAAATCTGTCCATGACCATCCTCTCCCTGAGTCGAATGGGAAGAAACGATGAAAGTAACTCTCGATGGAACGAGTCCACCGAGGCATCACTGGCCAAGACAGAACTCAGCAACTCCCCAACAGGCCCTCTGCAATAAGGGAACACCAGACGAAGCAAGTCCCCAGCCTGCATGCCGGGCATCTCACTAAGTCTGAGAAAGGCCACCAGAAACTTAAGAAGCTCCTCAGGATCCATCCCATCGATCACAGGGAGATTCTGGATCATGGGCGTGAGAGGGTTAGGCAGCTTGTGGTAGCTCAGCTGCAGAAGAGCAGGTGAACCCAAAGAAGTAGTAGGAACGGCAGCTGGAGCCGAACCACAAGCAACCTCAACAGAAACGCCTGCAGGCTCAGAAGGAGCCTCAGACACAGTGAAAACCGTTGTCTCAGCCTGCGGCCTCGACACGTTAGGAGAAAGTGTGAAATTAGGCCGCTGACCCAGACCCGTAGGAGTCGTGGAACCGGAGAGTGCCTGAAAAATCTCTTCCAGCCTAGACAAACTCTCCAGGATCCACGTCCTATCCGACGGTTCCAACCCCGGCGCCCGGTTGACCAGCCTTAAACGGGCAAGCAGATGCCCCAAACGTGCAAGACGGCAGGCCCGGTCACGACCCACTGGAGGTTCCAACTGCAAATCCTCTAACACCCCTTCCCAATCTTCCACCTTCCGTTTACAAATCCCCAACTCATCACCAACCTCCAGCAGGTCAGACCAATCCACCGCCGTACCCGCGGACAACTGCTCCCGCAGCAACCTCCGGAGATTCAAAACATCCCCTTCCGGAGTCACACCCCGCGACCTCAATTCGAAAATCAACTCCTCCTTGACCAGGAGCGCAACATTCTGCAGATAGGCCATCTCGCAAAACAAAATTCTCAACAGTACACAAAAAACGACAACTCCAGGGTCCAAGACGAACTAAACCCTCAGCCTACCGAGCCACTGCCGACCACTCCAATCCACCCATGAAACCCATTCAACAACGTAACCAGCGGATTGCCTAAGTTTTTTTTTTTTTTTTTTTTTTTTTTTTTTTTTTTTTTTTTTTAGTTAAATTATTTATTAGGATTTTCTAATTGTTTTGCTTTTTAAATAATTTTTATTTACTATTTTTTTTTTTTCTTTTTTTTATACAATACCAAGACACCTTGACGGTAGGTCGGCCAACCATGACCTACTAACAGGCAAACACCCACCGTCAACAGACAAGAGATTTTTTTTTTTTTTTTTTTTTTTTTTTTTCTTTTTAGGCAACCACGCTCTGCTACCAATTGAGACCCATCCCCCCCACCAAAGCTGGAAAGCGTGCCAACCGGGGGGATGGCTCAAAACAAATCGAGCGATGGGATCACGGGTGGCAGTTGGAGGGTCAAAATAACACTCGGCAGCTGAGCAAAACTAATTTTATTTCAAGAAACATCATTTAATAAATCAAAAACGGCAGAAGGCCACAATATAAAATAGGCAGAAGGCCACAATATAAAATTTGCACTTAAATAAATAACAAAACACACAAAAGCTACAAGAACAACAAATACCAAAATTAACAAATTAACAACTACATGGCCTATCTGCAGCCTAGCCTGAGACACCCCAAAACGTAAGAAAAATTTAATAGGCCCCGACTAAAAGTGAAGAAAATTATAAAATTTTTGGTATCACCAATTACACCGGCAATTTGGCCCGCATCCCTTGATTCCACCGGGCCAGGGAGTAAGCCGGAATCCCTGGGCAGCTCCGAATTAAAAGTTAAGCAAAAGCACCATAATCCCCTTTTGGTGAAAGTTTAAAAATTAAATAATTTAAAAGAAAATATAACACGGTACCGTTCGAGTAAAAATTCACTTCAAAACCCCCCCCCCTAATACACTTAACAAAAAAAATAAATAACAATAACTAGACCTAAACATATAAATAAATCACATAACTTAACCATAGGGACCTTAACAACTATAAAATCTAAAAAGATATAACAACAAATAAAACTAATTAATTAATAACAAGAAATATAAATATAAATAAATATTAACACCCAAAAGTTCTTTTTGTATTTCAAGTTTTTCTTTTTTTTTTTTTTTAAATAAAAAAAATATATAAGTCCCCATGGCTGTTTTCTCACTTTGTCCAAACAGTTTTAGGCCTAGTCACCAATTACATAGTTCCACAAACTTTTTTTTCCGCTTTTATATTATATAGCACTTCCATTTTTTTTTTCTTTATAAATACTTGAACAGCAAAACCCCCAGCTCAGCCGCCGGGAAACAACATGGAATACACTGACCTGAGGACAGGAGACTTATACCACCAAGATGTAGAGCGGGTAGCGGCGCCTCCAGGCTCCAACATGGTCCTCAGGCCAGGCTAGCAGTTTGGATGGTAGAACTCCCCGGACGGCAGGCTGAGGGTAGAAACGTCCTACTCAAGGACCCTGGACTGTAGGGCAACACCACATCACATTAAACATAGTCCAGCCATCACCACAAAAATACTATACATAACCCCTAAACATGACCTGGCAAAACAAAACAGGCACAGACAAAATTGTACCTGATTTAAGCACACTAGAAAATGTAAGATTAACCTTAGGCTATGAATACATGAGCAATAGGTTATAACATGAAAATCAAAGTGTACAGCTAGGCTAGGTTATTGACAAAGAACAAAAAAATATGGTAAATCGGTAACTGCAACTTAAAAAGGCTCAACAAAACATTATACAGAACTACTATGACAATAAAGGCAGAAGTAAAAAGCATGAACGGTAATTAACGGTAAAATTAACATGGAGCACATGGCTCAAACCTAGGTTAACACAACTAGACAGAGAAATACAAATTTAACGAAACCCTGAAAACACAAGCAAGAACGATTAATATTTTCAATGAAACCAAAGTATTTTCACCAAAAGGGTGATTAGATATTAAAACTTACAAAATGAACACTTACGTTTTAGTATGCCTTAGCCGATCATGACGAGATTCTGCAGGCAGCACAAGACAACTGAAGACAGGCCAACCTGACCGAAGCTGCAGGAACACGGAACGAAACGGAACCGGGCCAACGGCTACCAAAGTACGCAAATCGCCGGGCAACAGCGAATCTCAGGCAGCCTGGCAGACAACAACGAAAAAAAAAGAAACTGTACCGGTCCAAGACCCGGTACAAGACCCGGTACTTCTACTTTGTATATAATATACAGAGGTCGCAACAGCTTATGAAGGTAGAAATAGTAGTACTACTACTACATTTTACTACTTCTACTTTGTATATAATATACAGAGGTCGCAACAGCAGACGAAGGTAGAAATAATGTCATGTGTGCAAGCATCCATTTGATCTAGTATACCAATGCATAATCAGAATCGGTTGAAAAAACGCACGATGTAGTGGTAGTTGTCGTCCTCACAGCTACCTTGGTGTTAAATAAAATGATCATTTATTTTTCAGTTCCAGTGTGTAACTCCCAATATACTCTCTCGTGTCACTACTACAGTGGCGTCAGAAAATAATCATATCAGAAATAAATGCTGTGTTTATTTCAGGCCTTAGGCTGTACATTTTACAGCTCAGAATCAATCGTTAACAAAGTTAAACTTAATACGAACAAATAATACTTTTTAAGTCATTTTGTAAATTAATTTTCTGTATTAGCAAGTTATTTATAAACACGAAAACGTGAATATCCTCATTGATTTTACTATACAGAGAAGATGATTCCATCCAATGCTAATTTTTGAGGCATAGAATATGAGAGTGACCGTGCTGCTATCTGTTATCAATCGAGTTAAAGAAGGTGAAATTACCTCAAGTTTCGACTGTTTAGAGTGCAACTTGTGAGTAGTAAAATTAATTACCCCCTCTCATTCCCCCATTTTCTTTCTCTGAAGTTGCTTGTCCAGAAGTACTTCCTTTTCTCCGGGTGTAGGAGTTTTGATCCGTGAGGTCAGGCACAGATCGTCATTAAAAAGGCCAACCCAATTGGTTGCTCCTCTGGGCGGCGTTTTGATCCATGAAGGAGAAATTGAGACTGCGGGACAGGGAGGGAAGGCAGCAGTGGATGGGAAATTTTGGGGTGAACAATCGGGTGGTTACATGCCGGTCACTCGGCAGAAACATTTTACCTAAAAAGACTGATATATTTGAATTATGTATACTGACTCTGCAATCGTATTGACTTTTATTACAGTTGCTAGATGTCTGAAACTGATCCTGATTACTTCCAGAGTGATTTATTTACTAATTTCATTATTGACTATGTATAATACAACTTTGTCAATCAATGGCTATGAAACAGTTTGAATTAATTTGAATTTTTAATCTAATGGTTAAATTTAATAATAATGATAAACAACCCCATAACTTTTATTTTTCAAACAACCTACGTTGCATTGGAATTAAATTTAGAAAGTTAACATAATGTACTTTCTAATAAACCTATTTAAACTGGTTATAAATCCAAATTATAGCTAAATGACAGATATCAATTTTATAAATGTAAAAATCAACATTAAGTAATGTTTAGGTAAACGGACACATACCGTCCGTATACCTAAACCTTTTATATAATAAAACAAATTGTATAGGTACATTAAAGGTTTAGAAAAATAAACAGACCAATTTAAATGTCATTCTATAAAAGTGAATTATGCTAACCTACTTAATGATATTTTGAGCTTAATTGAATTAAATTCGTTGTATTATAATGGTTACAATAATACCTAAACGGGGACAAAGTGTTTGGGATATTGTAGGCGATAGGTTGGATGCTCGGTCCTCTTAATACCGACATAGCGTCAGCTTGATGGTTGCTATCGGCGTGGACACTACTAGAGAAGTCTGGGGTGTGTCCAGGTTTGGGTGGTAATCATTGTGCGGATGTTGTGTGGGGGAGATAACTGAGTATCAGGCTTGTCAATTAGCTGAAATCAGACCAGCACTACGTGGTTCGGATTCCACGTAAAGCTGTAGGTCCCTAGTTGCCCTGGCTGTTGGGCTATTAATAAATTGCCCTTTCTGAGGAACAGTTGAACTCAGTTAGTAACCAGACTACACTCATCCACACTCATCCTACACTCATACTCGTATAACCATTCATATTCGCCTTAAAATACGCACAACATTGTGTCGGCGTCTCATATGTAAGAATGTAAGAAAATTCGGCTTAAACACCACGTTTTTATTTTATAATTTGACTCCCTGCTAGGCTTAATATAATCAGTTAATTTCTATAATTATGTACAGTGGCGTAACGAAGGGGGGGGTCTGGGGGGTCTGGACCCCCCCCCCCCCGAAATATTAAGACATATTAAAAAATAACTAAGCATGGAGCAGGGGGAAAGAAAGGAGATTACTCTTTTCTTTATCTTTATCATTACTCTTGTCTACGAACATTAAATTATCATACCATTGTTAAAAAAAGGTTTGTCGTTTTGTTTAAGTTTAAATCATAAATTATCAAACGATCCGTTTGGGCTCGGGTAGTGTAGTGTAATGGCGGTATTTGTATAGCTGGCCGAGTTACGATATGGAGCTGTCCCAGTAAGTCTAGTTCGCACGCCAGCCGCTAGTGGTAACACGGATTCATTGTTCTACCCTGTCAGGTCGGTGTATTGTCCGCCATTACGATTACAGCTGAAGATTTGCTTGTGTTTGCGAAGATTTGCGTGTAGTTGAGGCTTGATGGTAGTGACCTCTGTCGTGTCGTCAGCTAATTAGCTAATTTGTACTTCTAGTGACAGTGCCGGGATGTGAATTGTTCTTTTTTTTGTTTGTTTAACGTTAAGTAATCAAGTTTTTATCTGTACTTCTCACTTTTTTGCTTTATTGCTTCTTTTAAAAATGAGGTAAGAGAACGATTGACACAGTTTTTCAAACCAAAAACTTTAAAAACGGATTCGGAATTAAGTGAAAAAGTGGAGTAGTTTCATTGTTGCCGACGAGAGATAGAAGAAACCACTGTTGGCTCCATAGAAGAAAAAGCAGTACGCTTACTCCAACTCCGTGTTGTTCATCGTCTCGTGACCAATCCAGTACAAGTAGGCCTACAGAATCTCAAGTAAGCAATATTGGCCTACCTCTGTAGATATTGGCGTAGTTTCTGACCTGTTATTTCACTCCAAAACAGAGTTTTCTAAAACTATGGGTTGGAAAAGTAAAGTACTAAACGATTTATTTTATCCAGATGAGAGTTTTGTTTTTCCAGTAACCGCCATCAACAATAAAAAATTAAAGTTCCAGAGCACCTGGTAAAAAGATTCAATTGGCTGGCTTATTCTAAGGCTAAGGATGGAACTTATTGTAAGTTTTGTGTGGTTAATTTGCCAATGAATTCACTGGTAAAGGCCAACACCAAAAATTGGGAGCCTTAGTAACTGTCCCTTCTAGAAAGTGGAAAGATGCAATAGAGAAATTCACCTCTCACAGCAACTCTGAGTACCACAAATTTTCTTGTCTAGCTGCGGAAAACTTTATGAAGGTAGATTCTGGCCGAGTAGAAGACATCAAGTGATGTTGGATTCGCAAAAGAAAAAAGAAAAGAACAAAACAGAGCTTCACTCAAGCCTATAATTGACACAATTATATTCTGTGGAGAAAATGAGATACCCTTTCGGGGACATCGCGGACAGCTGGGCCACGTGACGGCCGAAAAACCTTAGAAAAGGAGGGCAAATTTCGAGCCTTGCTCAGGTACCGAGCAGATACTGATGAAACTTTAAAAAACCACATTTTTAATAGTGCACGAAATGCAACCTATGTTAGTCCTGAAGTTCAGAATGAAATTATTGACATTTGTGGACAACTTATACTGAAAAAAAGTTGTTCAATCTGTAAATAGTGCAGATTGTTTTTCCATTTTAGGAGATGATGCAACGCTTGATGTGTCTGGAAAAGAGCAGTTTTCACTTTGCATCCGATACATTTCGAATGAAAACAAACCGATCCTGAAAGAAGACTTCGTTGCATTCACCCACATAACCTGATTTGTCTGCTGAGGAGCATATACGAAAATATTTTACAAACCATTTGTGCAAGTGTAGGTCTCAACATGGATAAAGTCATTTGGTCAAGGGTACGATGGTTGTTCAACGTTTAGTGGGCATTTGTCTGGCGTACATCAAAGATTACGGGAATCACACCCCAAAGCTATTTATGTGCACTGTGTTGCACACCGACTGAATTTGGTTTTGATGTGACTCCTTAAACATCCCTTACATAAGGAATTGTTTGGGAGTTATAAAATGAAGAGGCCAATATGATGAGAAATAATACTCAAAGTGGTGATATGCTAAAAAAACATATTGAGAATCTTGTACCTCAAACTCAAAAAACGCGCCTCCTTCGCCTGTGTGACACAAGATTCATCGAAAGACAAGATTCTGGTCAATACATTTGTTGAAGGTTTTTCCAGCCATCGTTGCTACTCTGCAAGAGTTATCTACTTCTAGTAGAGTTGATATCGACTTCAGCTGCCAATCTCCTAGCCTCTGTTGAAAAAGGAAAGTTTCCTTGTTGCAATGGTGTGTGTGTGAATTCATATTTAGCATCACTCTTCCTCTTTCAAAAGTACCTCCAAAAACCTGAAAGTGACATATCGTCTGCCCTTAAATTTGCTGATGACACGGTTTGAACGACTGAAGGACTTGCGTAGCCTGTCTGAAATTGAAGGTAGCAGTGATATTAAACAATTCACTTTGTTATTTGAAAAGGCTGAAAAAAATGTCTCAAAGATAATTTTGGAACAGCAATTGTTGTGCCCCGGCAAGTGGGGAAGCAAAACAAAAGAGACAACCCCCCTTACTCTACCTCCTGAGGAATATTATCGTCGGTCATTATTCATACCTTGCATCGATTCGTTGATTATAAGTTTGGTTGACCGCTTTTCGGGAAAAAACAGAGATATTCTAGAAGCTCTAGAATTGTTTACTCCCAAAGAATACAAAACCAACAAATATCCACAAACTGAAAACACTGAAACTGTTTTACGATAGTCAGTGGTCTGATTGTGAGGTCGAGGCAGAGTATATGCTGTGGAGTACGAAATGGAAAAATGGAAAACGAATCTGAAATTCCAAGAAAAATCATGTCAGTTCTAGACACCCTGCGACAAAAAACTTCTACCCTTCTATCAACTACTTACTTCAGGTAACTATTTATTATTATAAAAACTAAGTAGGCCTATACAAATAGATTTTGGTAGTTTTGTTTGTTGGAACGATACAATATTTTTAAACACGGTATTTTTTAGATACACTATTGAAAAATATTTAATTCAAAACGATTTATAAATACAAACAGTAAAAAAAATTTAACGAAAATAAAACTTTAAAAAATCTAATAATCCCTAATGATTTCTGGTCGAAACTAAAAGAAATCAATGGAAATAGCTACTAACAACTTTTCTGTCGCAGGTGCTTGCTACATTACCCGTCTTTAACAGCAGAGGAAGAGAGATCCTTCTCATCTCTCAAGAGAATTAAAAGCTACCTGAGGAATTCTATGAGTAATGAACGATTAAATGGGCTTGCTCTACTATCAATTCACTATCCAGCTCCAATCAACAGTGACGAAGTTATCGATGAGATGGTCAGAAGTGGAAATAGGAGATTAGTGCTGTAACTTATTATTGTATTATTTTGTTAATTATTCCTATTCATTACATAATGTAAAAAGGTTATAAATATATTTTAATCAATACTATACACTGTTGTTTTTTTAGCCTTACTCATTTTCTTGACAGAGTTTGAACCTCCGGACAAACTTCAACACTATATTTATGTTGTTGTCATATTGAAAAATCATGAATTTAAAAAAGATTCATTTGAAAGATGAAGTTTTTTTCGATTACGAAAAGTGTTAAAATTAATTTAAAACCCTATATTTAGTCTTCTGTTTTTCAAAAATTTTACCGAATGGGGTACCCTCAGTCGTTCAACCGTGAGATCAGCAAATTCAAGTGCAGATAATATGTCACTTTCACGTTCTTGGAGGTACTTTGAAAGAGGAAGAGTGATGCTTAATATGAATAAAATCTTTCATCGGTGACTGCTCTGTACCTGAGTAACGCTCGAAATTTACCCTCCTTTTCTAAAGGTTTTTCGGCTGTCAGTGGCCCACTGCCCCGATGTCCCCAAAGAGGTATTTCATTTCCTCCACAGAATATGATTGTGTCAATTATAGGCTTGACTGAAATTCTGTTTTGTTCTTTTTCTTTCTTCTCCTGTGAAATCAACTTCACGTTGATGCCTTCTACTCGGCCAGAGAATCGACCTTCATAATGTTTTCAGTAGCCATACATGAAAATTTGTGGTACCCAGAGTTGCTGTGAGAGGTGAGCTTTTCTATTGCGTCTTTCCCGTTTCTATATGGTATAGTTACTAAAGCTCCCAATTTTTGGTATTTGCCTTTACCAGTGAACTCATTGGCAAATAACACACAACACAAACCCCAGGATCCCCCTGGTTTTGGACCCCCCCCGAACGAAATTCCTGGCTACGCTACTGATTATGTATATTTTAACTATAAGTAAAGGTAATATACGTTTATTTTTTTCTTTTACTTTAAAATAAAGATCTTAATATTTTTCGTCACTTCCTTGATGTGGGGCTGCAGTTTTATGTTTCAAGTGAATGGTTGTTTAATTGTTATTTACCCATCATTAACACCAAGTAAAAAATTACAAAAAAAGCAACCTTTCTTATATATGTTATGTAGCCAAACAAAATGGAATAAACAAGTGGAAAAAATGTATCAAATTTCCAAAGAAACACATTTTAATTTCACTCATTTTCAGACGAACTAAGATGTATATTAAAAATAAGCTTTTGATAATGTATTGCTGTTATATTTAAAATAACAACTCTTTCACAAAATTTTAATGAAAAACAATCAAACTAATGTTGGTTTCAAAGTTAACATTATTGTTATGGGAATAAATCCAATAATGATGCCAGCCTCTGCAAACTCTTAAGCAAGAATTCTCCTTTGGAAATTGGGTTGATGAACCACCAAATGAGTCATATCCGGTATGTGTAAAAGAATGGGGTATGCAGGAATACCTTCAGTCTGCACCCTGAACTGTTCATTGTAACAAGTTGTGCCTTGGAGGCTGCTCCAAAAGTGATCGTTGGTCTACAAGGTAACGTGGAACTGTATTTTGTGCCAGTTACCCCAAAATTCTTCTCGTCCCTCATTCTCCCCACTCCTCCAATTTTTACTTTTTTTTTCGAGGATCAAAACGCTTCCTGAGCGGCAAAAGGATTAGTAGGAATATTTATGATGGTCTGTACTTGACCCCACGGATCAAATTTCCGCCTCCCTTGTTCTCCACCCTGGCTGCTCAGGGGAGAACCTTGTCCTTGTGATTTGTTGTGTGTGCAAAGGCATCACAATCTTTTAGTTAGGGCAGGGATTACTCACTACGCGGCCCTCAGGCCGCATGCAGCCCTTAAGTTTTTTAAAAACTGTGATAGTTTATTAAAGTGCAGACAAGTAAAATCAGTTCTTATTTCCAATTACTTTAAATAGTGTAGTATTATACATCTTTTTGGTTTACTGGATATATACTTGGTTGTTTTTACCGTTAATGTTTGTATTTAAAAACTGTATATGTATGTAACTTGGGCCCTTAGATTATTTTGAGAAAAGTAATAAGGCTCAAGAAATATTAGTGAGGAACCCTAATTTAGGGGTTTGGGTAAATAAAAATGTCTGTACATTTATATTTTGAATTTTGGACTGAAGGTAGATTAACATTCAACCTCAGAAAAATTCAAACTTTCCAATAATTAAGGGTTGAAAATTGAATGTTTCCCATATGAATAACATGGGCCCAACAGGTATTTAAACAAGAAAACTAGTTTTAAGGTACACTTATGGCATATCGTTTTTACAGGAAAAATCGAGGATTTTAATGGAAGCATGTTATTACATCGTGGTTGTGACAGACTATTTAACGTTTTAATGAAAACCTCATTTAAATTCATTAAAAACTGTGATATGAAATTTTCGAGCAGGACTAGAGTAAAAACTTTTCAAAATTAACCAAAATAATTAGTGAAACAACCAGAAATCTTTTTCGAATTCTAGTTTCTTTCCAATAGGGCTTTAAGTTAAAACTTAGCAAAATACAGAATAAAGACCATAGTTTGATAAAAACTCTACAACTTTTAGATTTAAAGTTAGTTTCTATCCATTTTAGTATTTTTTTTTTTTTTTTTCTTATAACTGTTTAAGCGTAAAATTTTTATGAGTAATTTATTCCTTTTACAATTATCGTGCATTTGTAGTCTGTCCCAACTTTAGTAATTATGCCATAAATAAATTAACAATTTGACTCGCTTCGCTCGTTCGGGGGCTTCACCCCAACCCCCTTAGAGTATAATCGTCAATGGCTTCTCAAGATGATCACGGTTGCTACCCAAACTGATCATCAATGCTTCCCAAGTTGATCACAATTGCTACTCAAGATGATCAAGTACGAGTGCTAACGAAGTTGATCAAGACTACTACCAAAGTTATTAATGAAAGGGGGAGAACCAAGCTTATCATGGATGCTACCTAATTTGACCACTGGTGCTACCCAAATTAATCACAGGGAAATACCCAAATTGATCACGGGAGACTACCCAAGTTGACCCCAGGGGACTATCCAAGACAATTATGGGGGTACCTAAGTGTGATTGTTAGCTACCCAAGGTGATCACAGGGTCTAATTAAGTTGCTACCCAAGATGCTACCCAAGTTGCTACACAAGGTCCAAATGGATCCAGAATGTGCACACTTCCGATATAACGGGTTGAAATGAAATTAAATACATACAAAAAAGAATACTTAGTTAGCAGTTGACCCATTTGATTTACATATACATAAATCGCTAATGAGAACTACATACTGAAGGTAAACGTAGAACGAGCAGAATTGTAATAATAAAATCATCTGTTTTCCCAACCCTACTTGATGCTCTCTAATATCTAATGCGTATAGGCATAGGCACGACGTCAAATTGTACCGTACCAGTGAACGATGATAATGCAAGTGAACGAATGCCAATGACTTAAGAAAGCTGTGGTATTTTTGTTCAACTATCAGCTTAAATGTTGTGCTGAAATGCAAATTTTCTACCAAATATATGAAAATGAGAAAATAGCGGACTCTTTGTAGCCACAAATAACTTTGCGGACAAAGGTGAAAAAGGCGGACTGTCCGCGGTTTAGTGATCCTTATAATTTAATTCTTTTTCATGTTTACCTAATTTTCATAAAACACTGATATTTACTATTTATTTTAGCTTAAGAAGTTTTTGTGACTCTTAGGAAAAGGAAAAACTCAATGAAGTCTGTACAATTTATTTACAATTAAAGTTGACGAGGGCGAGGTGTACGTCAGCTCCCGAGCTGGGTGTATGGCAGCAGGCAGCAGTGAGTCAGAACAGCTAAGGCTGCCACTAACAATAAAATAGCTAATCCCCAACGCAGGTGTGCCAACAGCTCGTCTAGAGGCCCGACCCATTCCCAGGTCGCAGACAGCTTAGTGAGCCAAGCAGGCTGGACACTCAACCTTCTGCTGCAACTAATCAACAATAGTCAATCAATTAATCTGTATTGCATTTAATTTATTACTGTACCTTTTTTGTTGATAATTGTATTATTATTATTATTCCATATTTATTATTGTAAATTGATATACTGTATTATTATTTGAATTGCAATTGAAATGCAACTGTTCTTGTATGGGCGGGTGGGTGGGTCAATAGCAATTGTTCTTGTATTGGCGGGTGGGTGGGTTAATTCAACTGTTCTTTTATGGGTTGGTAGGTGGGTCAATAGCAATTGTTCTTGTATGGGCGGGTGGGTGGGTCAAAAGCCAACTGTTCTTGTATGGGCGGTGTGGAACGGGTTACGTGTATGGGGGTAATATAAGTTTGTTAACTGTATTATTGTTATTTTATTATCATTGTTAGTTGCATTCATATTAACATTGATTATTGTTTTAATAATAATCACAATTCTATGAGTTGGACTAGGAATTGCATCGTGCAGATTGATCATAATTAATTAAGGAATCTCTGTAAAATGGTTATTACAGTATAACATAGAAATAAATAGTTTCTATGTTATACTTGTCATGCTAATGATGTTAATCGTAAATTATTTTGTTCTTCAGCTCTTTAATGTTCATTACTAAAAATATTTGTAACTGGGATAAAGTACCAGAATTCTGGTAAAGAAACTAATAGTTCCTGTAGGTGTGCAGGAAAATCAACTATTATTTTATTGAGGTTTCAAATGTATTGCACTTACTTGTAATTTTGTCGTACTAATACTGGGTTATTGAATTCCCACTATACTGTAATCATTTTAGATACCTAAAGACTAGCAGACCCCTGAGACATGTTGACTTAAAGCTCAGACTAACTATATTCAATTAATTAATGATTTTCATTTGTTCTATATAGAAAACCATCATGATAGGTGAGGCATATAACTCAAGACTGTATTGTACTGATAATCTGACCTTGTGGAATGTGGAACCCTCACTGAGCAAACAATGCTCTTAATTTAGTTTCTACAAACCAGGAAGTCTTCCACTACACCTGACCTACCTACTCTGTATAAATATTCACCTTATGGTCAAAGGGTACCTCTTTGTTATCTAGACTACTTATATCCCTTTACAGATGTCAACCTAAGTAGACTTCCCACAAACATAAATACATCAAGACCATCTGTATACCTACCTCCCTTAAATATACAGATGATCTCCAATCTATGTAATGAATGGTAGTAAAGATATTTCTTTCACCTGGGTCCTGGATCAAATTAAAAATAAATGTTGTGTGTTAGGAAGTATGTAATTTTACTGAGTACCAGATATTTGCAAGTTTATGTAATAGTATTTTAACTTTAAACATAAATTCACGGAAATTATTTAAAGTAAGCTACCTCTGGATGCCAAACATAGATTCAGAAGTCGGTGGGGAAGCAAGATTCCTTGCTGGCTCCTGGGGTGATGGCTCATCTTCTGAGTCCGGCTCCCCGGTTCTGACTATATACATATAACTATTGTCAAAAAGTAAATGTAATTTATAATGTAAAAATCTAATGCAATGGTTAGGTCAAAACTGGAGGATGCAGCTAATATTGGAATACTACTTTTACAATTCATAAAGACTCCATAGAAATATCACAACATGGTTTTCAAGATACCTTTGTTAAGTAGCGGCTTGTCAAGTGCAGCAAGTACAGCCTGGTCTACCACTTTTTTCTGAAAATAAAGTTATATTTTTTTTTTTTTTAATATTTGAAATACAGTAAAAGTTTATACCAATACAAGACTATCCTCCACATTCTGTATATATAATTTTATCACTTAGTATTTTTAAATGAATCTAGAGAACAATGTAATGTAATAGTTAAATTAATCTGTTAAGACAACATATCATTAGACACAATGCAATTATAGTGTTTACTTGCCACAGAGCTTGAGTGCGGCCCATACTGGTAACAGGCAGTTAGAATCCTTTTAGATTGGTTGCTAAGGCAACGGACAAGAAACCACAATATGAATATTTCTTGTGGGGGAATGAAGTGCAGACAATGATTCTGGCTACACTTCGAAGAAACATAATATATGTTACCAAGCGCTTCCAAAGGTTTCTGATATTAAGGCATGCATTCAGGTGGGTTTGGATTGTGTTTATTGTTTGTATTTAAGGTTATCTCCCCTATATTCCTTGTATGTGAAGCAAATTTTATTGTTTATATACTAGTTTAAGTTGCCGTCCCTAAATTACGTAACGCTAAAATCAAGCTTTTTAGACCCTCCTCCCCCCAGTAAAGGTAATACCAAACCCCCCTCAATAATTACATAAGGCTGTCACCAACACCTCCCCTCCAATTTTTGTCATCTACTTTCATGCAGATTATCATTTATGATGGTCGTTGTTTTCACTTTGTTTCGTTTGTTTTTTAATGGGGCATAATATATTACTAACTTTAAAATCTTTTTAAAAAATCTTGTATTTTTGGGAAAAACATTCAAATTTTGTGCATGAATTCAAACAAATTGTTAAGATGTAATAGTTATGTAATGCTGCACAGAAACCTCCCATCCTCCCCTGTAACGATGTATAACGCTGCCGAAGACCCCCTTCCCCCTAAAGGTGTTATGTAATTTAGGGATGGCCCCTAAGTTATTTTATTTATAAAGTGTAAATAACTTGATGTGTAAAGAGTTATAATAAACTGTCTCAGAGTTTTATTAGACCTACAGGTATATTACAATCAGTTTTGTATGGTGATTAAGTTAAAACAATTATGCGCTCATTCTAAGTCGTATATATCAACTAGGTCTTTGGAAATTCAATAACTAATCCTAGTTAGATAATTATTAAACACTACATCTAAATACTTGTATTATGTCTCTTTGTTGAATTCATAAACCACATAGTTGCTATTAAAAGATAAATAATATTTAAGTTTTTTGTTTTGAGCTTTAATTTGGAAGCTGTTCACAGTGAAATAATTGTTCAAAAAAAAAAAACCGAGTAATTATCTCATATATACGTTGGAGCTTAACTCTTTTACCACCAAGGGCCTATTATAGTGGATATTTAATATATTGGGATGAAATCAAGTATATGTTAATAAGTTCAGAACAATAATTTAACAACAAGAATATAATCAAATTTGATTGAATTGCCAATTGTTTCGTATGCCCAATATTGTTCACAATATTTACGTGCAGAAGCCAGCAAGCTACTAACAATATATTTAATGTTAGTATTTAACATGTTTTTAATTTTTATAACCATTTGTCTATAATTATAAAATGAATATGTAATATATTACTCTATTTGTCTGATGAATTAAGTACAACCTTTTTGGTTGGAAACTTATATAGTATTTGGCCCAGTTTAGAGCAATCCATAAATTAAATAAACTAACCTTTTTAATGTATTGTAAATTGCTTACATATAGTTTATCAAGAATAAAAGGATATGAGGGAAATAATAAAATATAAAACAGTATAAAATTTTTAGATTATAACACTAGGCATCTGCATATATATTGCCCAATATTTGGATAGTAACGAAACTTTGTGTAGCATTATAGTTAAAAAATTACTAAAACATAACAAATGATATAATAATAGTAATGCTTAAAAACTTTAATTCACTATTAAAATCTAAATAAAATGAAATGTAATAAAAAATAAGGAAATAAATTTGTATTTACTTATTATGTCCTAAAATTAAAGATATTCCTTAATTATTTTTTCTTTTCTTTTCACATTTGTAAAAAAAGTTTTAAGTAAGAGTAATAAACTAGTTAAGTATATTAAATTAAAGATATATTTTTCATAAGCAAAACTGTAAAGACAGAACTGTGTATCTTAAAAATTACCAGATAAACATTTGTTTATGTGTGCATATGTAAGCAGCGGGAAGTTACCCTGGCGGTTTAGAGATGTACAATGCGCTGAGTGCCTGGCAGTCGAGTGATAAACTTGCATGAGTAACTCTGGCGGTAAAAGGGTTAAAGATGATTTTATTGTTAGGTTCTAATTACTATTTTGACTCAGAGTGCCACTGCCTTTATTACAAGTGCTTTAATATTAATATGTACTGAATTTGATTCTATATAATGAGTTACTGAGTTTGAGTCTTGAGCTTTAGGAGAGCTGTGATGAAACAGGTATTTCTACGGAATCTAGTACGGGGACAGGTAAATGACACTAACAGCCTGATATCTCTACTTTAGAGTACCACAGTTTAATAGATGAAGCAAACTTCTGTTGGAACTTTTTTGCGTCATGGGTATAGTTGGTCCTAGCCCTAAACATTGCCCATGACTTGGAAGAAGCCTAATAGAAGCGGGACATGGGTAGAGTACTTTTCTTAAAACATACTGATCAGCTGATTGAAAACATTAGTTACCGGTGTAATAAAAATGTACAGGAAATTAATCATGCTTAATTAACCCTACTCCTAGTGTCATGCATATGCATCACTCGTATGTCTGTACTTTGGCATGATGTATATTTATGCATTGGCTACGACGCGCTACATAATCATTTGTTATAGTATGCATGTTTGTAGTATTGACGTGATTCATTTACCATTGCAATCATCAAAAGACAGGGCTGCTGAGAGGGAGAGGGCCATTGGGGCAAAATGCCCCAGTCCCCCGAGATCTATCCTGGGGGCCACCGAAGGAAACCCCAAAAACCGTAGGAAAAATTTGAGGCCCAATGAATTTCATATCAACATAAAAATTGATAAATGCTTTCCTTATATGGGAGGCCATAATACTTGTAATATACTTCGATTAAATATTGCTTCAATGCTTTTAAAAAACTGTTTAAACAGATATTTAAAAAAGTCTGATCTGAATTAGGAAACTAAAATCCCATCACATTCTCTTTTACAGTAGTCCTAGACGATCTTTTCCAGGCCGACGGTTCCATTGTACATACACACACTACACAGTCATGTCCATGCCAGACCAACATGTCTGCTAGACAGTGGCAAACCTACCCCATCTGGTGATCCATTCATTAATCTAAAAGCACTTTGTTCGTATGTTGGATGTTGTGTGTAGTGGGAAGTTAGATTTGGTTGAAAATCATCTTATTTTACAGTGTCTATGTTGCTTTAGATAGTCATCAAATATTATATAAAGTCTTCCAATTATTTGCTGTTACAATCTCACAATTGATAAGGATAAGTAGACTTAAGAACATATATTGTTTTTAATACGATTGGTTTTTCTTATTAAGAAGTTCTCTTACTCAAACTACGACTGCATTAGTTGCTAATGAAGAGTGCATCATTAACTGATGTCATCTCTTCTGATGCCTGTTGATATTATTAACTACTCCCCGTTCCTGATTATTCTGAAGGAAACTCCACATCTACCAATGTTGACAATAATAGTTCTGATCTTTGGGAACATTTAGACATTAAAGCTATAGATCTTTCAATGTTAAAAAGATAATTTACCGAGACAATTTGGCAGGCTTGTTACCGGTAATTTACCGAGAGACAGCATTGGCAGGCTTGTCCAATGCCAATATTTTCTAAAAAACTAGTCAATGGGAAAACCACTAACAAGGACTGGATGATATGGAGTAGGGAAACAACAGCCCTATTTTACTTTTCATGTTGTCTTTTTGAGACTAAAAATAGCCACCACTCCAAATTTGGCAATGAAGGTGTAAAAATCAAATGGGGGAAATATGTATCACAAAAAAAAAAAGTACTAAGACACCAGCCACGTTAGCAAATTACAGAAAATATAAAAAGGAAAATCCTTGATAACACATTGAAAGGTTAGAATACAGTGACACCTGGATAATTCGAAACTTTTCTAATTCGAAAATCCTCTTTACTTCGAATATTAAACATGGTCCCTAGCATTTCTATACTAGTATGTGAAGAAGAAAATCGTGGTTAATTATCATAAATATATTTTGGATAATTAGAATTTTGTTTCAAGGATAAAATAACTGAGCAGATGTCAGTTTAAGGACGGGAAAACAGGAAAACACGCTTGTGTGCCAAAGGCCTTGTACAGTGACAATGACCTTGTCCGAGCCTTACGCATCCGACCCGCGGCGGAGAGTGTGACCTACCCGGCCAATTTACCTGCCTCAACCCTCCCTCGCCCGGCCCCAGTCTCGCGCCCTAAGGGGTCAAAAGCACACACACGCTTTCTCTTTGATACACACCCTTCTTGTTTTGTAAACAGACGTCCACCAATTCCTCACGGACTATTCTAACGAATGACATCTGTGTCATAGTGAAGAAACATATCGGCTAACCATCAGTGTGTTAGGCACACCCTCGCCGTGCGACCGTTTGTTTTGTCGCTTTATCGCCCGCCGCGGCCACATGCCCGACGCTCACTATGACCATATGCCAATTGACAATAGATCTTTATTTCTCAGTAATTATACAATGGTATGTTACATAGAGAACTGGTCTTGGAGGTGAAATAATTTAAAAAACTTACAACTAAAAAAATGGACATACATACATAGTTTACAAAGTATTTAGTAAGTCTCAAGTAGTCATCAAAAATGCAACAACAGTGTATATAGGCTTTTCATTAATAATGGATAGTTTTTAGAAACCAATTGTGCAAATTTTTAGAAACAATTTCAGTAGTGTGAGAACAGTTTATGGAGTTGTTTATTGACAATTTCTACCCATATTTTGTGCTTGTCTTGAGTCATCGTGTGTGTTCGTGGAAATGTCGTCGGCTTCCAAAGCGAACATACAAGACAATAACTTTTGTGGAAAGAGAAAAACGGGCGATTATAAAGAAGTGGAGAATGGAAGAAAAGATAAAAATCCGAGATCACCAAGGGACTTTTGAATTCCTCCAAACACGCTTTCCACCTACTTGTAAGAATAAAGAAGAAAATTCTGAAGAGTGCAATGTGAAAACAGTAAAAGGCCCCTGAATAAGACTAAGTGTAAGCCGGTGATAACCCAGATTTATGAACAATTGTGAGTTGAAATGGTTACAAGCAAGCAAGTGGACAAGAAGTATTCCCTTGAGTGGTCTGCTTGTAAGATCAAAGTGTGAACAAGTTTGCTACCAAATGGTAAAAACTGTGATTTTTAACGCAAGTACAGGGAGGGCAAGATTGGCTTTAATGAAATGCAACCAAATTTCGTTCAAAAACATTTGTGGGGGAAAGTGTTAATCAGCAGATGCCAATCAATGGAAAACTAGATTTGGTAGCAGATGAAACAGGACAGAGACAAAGGGACATCTTTCATTGATGATGAACACAGGTCCTTTTTTAAATGACACCCCAGACAAAACTCGTTGCTATAAGGAGAATGACAAACTGAGCAAAGAGAAAGAATCACCCTTCTGGTGGTGCAAATAATTGACTGGGTTCCGAAAAGCCTGCCTCTATTGATGATTGGCAAGAGTCATCGTAATCCCGTTGTTTCAAGAACGTGAAATCAAAACCAGAGGAGTAATTGAACATCCAAAAGATGTGTGATGTACTAGTCAACTTTTTGAAAAGTGGCTGTTGCCGCTTGGACTCTAAGCAAAGTTAATAAAAGAAAAACGTACGCGTTAACTTGTTATCGACAACTGATACTGCACACAAACACAATCCCATATAATTGCAAAATGTAAGTATTTTCTTCCCTGTACCAATATGACATACAGTTTCCCGTCCAGCCTATGGACCCATGGATAGAAAAAAAACAAGACATTTTTTAACGGACGATCTTAGGTTGAGAGAAGATATTGACTGAAGGAATGTGACGCCTTAAAATCAGCTAAACATTCTTGAAAGCCTCAATAATTTATTAAGAAAGCTTGTGGAGGACAACAAACGCCCAAAACTAGCAAAAACTGTTTAAAAACGCTGGTTTTGGATAAAAAAGAAGAGGTTGCAGATCTAAATATCAATGTCATTGCAGCGAAGAAGTGTTCATGAAAATATCGATAGACCAATAGTAGCGGAAGAGGCGCCTTCAGTTGACCGTCTGGGAGGATGACATGACAGATCCCTGCATCTCGTATGAAGATTTCCTGAACGTGATGAAGATGTATGCCGTATGAGTTGGATGAGATTAACTCTACGCAGAGATCATCGCTGAAGAGCACCCCCCTGAATAAAACAAGATGGTTCGACCACGGCAATCGGGTGATGAATGTGACTACGAGTCATGCATGTTGCGGAAGAAATACATGTTCCTATGCGGGGCCGTAATCAATGAACCACATCAAAGCGGGAGAATCTTAGACGATTTTTTTGAAAGTAAACATGATTTAAAGTCACTAACAATTTTCTCTTCACAGAATAAGTTAGAATCTTTTGCCAATACTGACCAGACTTAATTCCTAGAAAACAAGATAAAGATTTACCACTACTTTAGACAAAGATAAATTTACTTTCTATGAACCAACGAACTGTAGCATAACGTATAAGGCCTACTAATAGTTTTGTGAACAGCGTTCTTATGGAGTTTTATTATGTATTATGTACACTGATACAGTACATAAATGTTAAGATAATTGAGTACAGTAATTGTTTTTACAGTATACTGTACTGTATTTATGAATGTTTTTAAACACTTAATTGTGGAGCCGTACTTTATAGCCTACATAACGTAATACAGTACTGTATAATGTGAATGTATTAGTAAAACGTTTAATGTACAACAACCAATGTTATTCCTCATTAAATGTTTGGACTCGAATAAACAGTATGATCATTTTATTTTGAAAGCCTTTATATACAAACTAATAATTCGAATTTTTGGGTGATAATTCGAATTTTTTTATAGGTCCCTTGAGGTTTCTCAATTATCCAAGTTTCACTGAAATTTTTATTGAAGAAACAACCCGGAAATTTATTTTAAAGGAAGTTGTTAAATGAAAGTATAATACTTAGTAGCAGTTGTTGCTAGTTGACAGTGGCATAACACAAGAGGATATACACAAGACAATATTTGTAAAAACTTGTGGGACAGAATAACAGACACACCCCAACCTAACGTAAGAGCACGTACTGTGAGGTAATGGCATCCGACCATTTCATTGTCCCACACCCACCCATCATTTCACGTACTGTGTGATCAGTGATTATTTTAAATTGATTTAATTCATTTTACTTATGCATATAAAAGTAGTGTATCGTGAAATCAGGATCATATAGTTCATAAAGGATATACCGAAACCAAGTAGTTGATTGTAACGACCTTAGAAGCAAGATAAGGTTTTTCAGGAAATTGAAAAGAACATTTTATATTTCAATGATAATTTTAACATCTGAAAATATGATAAAACATATGAGGAACCACTAATAGAAATAGTAAATGCTATCCATAAACGGTGTTTATTTGAGTAATAAATTGTAAACTAGATAAACAGTGACAAACTAGAAAAAATAATCCTTTAAATATACTATGTAAAAAGGCTACAAATTATTAAAGTCTCATAATAAAAGTTTAAAAAATGCAAATTTCATGAACATTTACAAACTAAACAATGCAATAATTTTATAAATAGGATTTTTAATAGTGCCCACTAAGTTTCCATAGAAAACAATCTTCCAACTAGGTACCAAAAAGTAAAAGTGCGCCGACAGTCACTACAGTTGCTTGTACTAACTCTTTCAGTGGCTTCGGCAACCTAACTCTTATCAGGGCATCAGTTAAAGTAAGGACTTTAACCAAAAAGTGGATCTAATAATATGAACATGATGAAATACTAATGGGAGGGGGGGGGGGGGGGGGGGGTGAGTACGGATGATTGAGATCAATTGAACCAACGGGATGATTTTGATTATATTAAGCACGACATGTGAACGAGGGCCACCGAGAGGGGCCACTGGTCTAAATGTTGCAGCCAGGTGCCAGTGAGGTCTTACAGTTTTTATGTAATAGATCGTATGTCTTATGA
This sequence comes from Stictocephala bisonia, assembly GCA_035578905.1. NCBI lineage: Eukaryota > Metazoa > Arthropoda > Insecta > Hemiptera > Membracidae > Stictocephala > Stictocephala bisonia. The sequence continues at coordinate 41,472 of JAQJVL010002892.1, read as the reverse complement.
GGCAGAAAGACTGAAAAGAAAAGTAGTAATTATTAGAAGAATATATATAATATAATATATATATATATATATAGCATATATATGCGTGTAAGGGCTTGTAATTATTTAAGAATTATAGCTTTAAAATGGTAGTAGGAGAAAAATAATTTTAGAAATATTATTATTTTAACTCTCTTAATATTAATTAATGTGAACTTCCATAATTATAACTAAACACTGATTAAAAAATATTTTAATTTTAGTTAAAGAAAAGTTGTGGATTGGGGCCCCCAAACAAGCATGTGCCCCAGGCCTCCTAGTCCCTCTCGGCAGCCCTGTCGAAAGATACCCTATCCGATTGTATAATGCATTAATATATTTGCTGTTGTTGCAGTTTACTCATTTATTTAAAACAGCTGATACAAAAAACATAACACAAAAACTTTGTTGGTTTGGTTTTCATATTGAAATGATCTGAATATATTTAATGACTCAATTTGTATTTTTAGAAAGAAATGTTTTGTGATTTCAATGAACCAATTATATATGTGAATTCAGTACATTGTTGTGTTAAAGCTGTTATCGTTATAAAGAGTTTTCAAAATAAAAAATAATTGTTATATAATGTTGGTAATTATATCTCTCTTTATAGGTGGGAGAACTTAAATAAGTATTAGCATATGTTTCTACATTTGGGAGTAATAAAATTAAGTATTGTCTGGAAAAGTGATTCAAATTTCAGCAGAAATAGGACTCACACATACTTAATATTATATACATTTTTAACTGCTTCAATGCAATCAGGAGTATGCCTGCTCTCTAGCATGTTTTAACAAAACCAAATCAACATTTGCTAGAGAACATTTTTATGACACTGAATCATTTCTCATTTATTGACTTTTCAGCTTTCTTAAGCCTGTTTAAACCTAAGAGACAGATGGCAGGCAGTTTACGCCTTATGGCTTGTATCGTTCAGGTTCCATGCTCGGTCCTCTTTATACCAACATGACGTTCGCTCAATGGTTGCCATCGACTTTGACACTACTAGAGAAGTTTGGGGTATCCATGTTGGATGGTAGTCAAGGTTCAGATGTTGTGTAGGGAATAGAACTGATTAGCAGACTTGTCAGTTAGCTGAAAATCAGACCTAACCCTAACGCTGGTTCGGATTCAGAAACTGTAGGTCCCATAGTTCCCTGGCTAATTGGGCCTATTGAATCGTCATAAGACATAGTCCAATTCTAGAGATCTGAAGTCGAACTCAGACAGTAACAATGACTACAGCCAGGTTATCTACCACTCATGCCCACCTCCCTCCATAATTCGCCCATATCTCTACGATCGGCGTCTTAGAAATGAATAGTACCAATTAATTGTTAAATGGTTGAATCGTTGAGAGACAAAATGTTTACTTGGGAGCTTCACCTGTTACGAACAGTACTATTGTCAAAAATTGAAGTACAACATTATCGTGCAGAGAGCTCTAGCTGTTATGAACCGTTTTTGGTCATGTCCTGATCATGCCTCCAGTGATGCGAGTGGTTTATAAAAGCTCTGATTTCTCTTTATTCACGTAGTGCCAGAAAAATATTTTTATATGAGATAGTTACAGTTACAAGTGAAGAGTGTGGGGTAACTACTACTCTAGGCCAAAATTATTTAGAGCATATTAAACAAAGTTGAAATGCCAGGCAACATAATCTGTCACTAAACAATGAAATTTCATGACTTTCATCATCACTTTTAGAATCTTACTTTTCCAGCAGTCTCATGACTACTTTGAGCTGTAGACACCTTGAATTAACATATTATATTGATGTTTATTTTAACTAACTTACCTGATTCCTCTTTCATCTCCAGTGTGAGACTTGCGTGGTAATGAGCGGGTAGGGATTGTAGAGGTGCCTGGAGAATTTTCTGCCGGTTTTTGAATTTGGTTGTGGCTTGACCCCCCACCACTGCCGGTCCTACAACACTTCCATCTTAGACATATAACCAAACATACAATATATTACTTAAAATTACAATTTCAATACTTACTAACACACTTTTATAATAAATAATTGTTTTTTTACACTTGGTAAAGATAGATGGTACTTAATTTTGTATTAATTTTTTTCTCAGAGATGAAAATACGATACGGAGAGTACAGAGCTGAGATATGATTATCATTTTAATTCTCATGCAGAGGAATATTATGTAGCTTTTGGTTAAAACAGTGATGTTAGAGACTTTGTATGTATAAGTCATAGTCTGATCAAATATCAGCCGTCCCACCAATCTATATACTATACTAAGCTTTTTACTTTGTAATATATCTGGTGTAGGCTATGTGGTCGATTATTAAAGACAGGTTTCATAAACAGTAGTGTTCAATTCCTTTATTAGGAAAAGCCTTAAACCTTTATTGAGTTTTGACCCTTTTGAGACCAACTTCCAATTTATCGGGTGTGAAAAAGGCGAACTTCCAACTTATAAGATGCTCAGAAAACAGTGTTGCTACTTTTGACCTAGGTATTTCATTAATTTTTTAAAATAGTTCCCAATGATATTTCATACACATTGTTTTAGACCACAGATAACCAATCATTGAAATAAACACATACTTCATCAACTTGAATAAGTAACTTAAAATTTATATTGATAACTTTATTGTTATTTAGTGTTATTTTGTGAAATTAAGATATATCAGTTGCAAATAAATATGGTAAATTATGAATGTTGATGCTTGGTATTTGTAACCTGGAATATGTTACCCTCATACTACATACAATGAATTAACTTCAAAGTGTGTCAGTCTGTCTCCACAAATACATGTTGCAGAAAATATTCATAAATATCTGAGTCTATGTCTTGAAATGATCAAACTGATAAGTCCCCAAAGAATCTTCATTCAATAGTTAGTATGTTTCATCAATAATACATTTATGTGTACAGTATATTATATATGTCAGGTATATGACTTAATGTGTATTAAATAAATAATTATTTAAATGAATGAGTAACCTTTTACTGTATTATTTATTTTTGTAGTAAAATTGCACATTCTCCCTACATTCATGAGATTATTATAAAATTTGTTTTACTGAATTTATAGATGGTAAACTGTCTCCAATTAATTATACTTCTGTTCTTTGAAAAATGGTTTGTGTGATCGTTCAAAAATAATTTTCTATCCATACAATGAATGAAGTTAATTCTTATTTCACCATTTCATGAAATTTTCTGGATAAAATGTTAGTTCACTTTTACTGTACATCCCTGGAGATAGAGGATAACACTGGTAGTCACCCGTGTAGTTCTGTGAGATAGAGGATAACACTGGAGTCTCCTCCCTGAGTCGGAGATAAGAGGATAACACTGGAGTCTCCCGGAGTCTGGTGATAGAGGATAACACTGGAGTCTCCCGGAGTCTGGAGATAGAGGATAACACTGGAGTCTCCCGGAGTCTGGAGATAGAGGATAACACTGGAGTCAGCCCGTGGAGACTTGGAGGATAGATGATAACACGGAGTCTCCCGGAGTCTGGAGAAGAGTATAAACACTGGAATCCTCCCGGAGTCTGCGGAGATAGAGGATAACCACATGGAGACACCCGGATGACCATGGAGATAGAGGAAACCACTGGAGAACTCCCGGTAGTCTGTAGATAGAGGATAACACTGGAGTCTCCCGGAGTCTGGAGATTATAGTTTTACATTTCTTTGATAAGAAATCAAATTGAATGAACCATCCAGATTATTGTATGTGCCTATTACTATTTGTTAAATGGTTAACAAATGTATTGTAACTTTTATTGTCCACTAAAGCCATTTAGTCTGTATATAATACTCCATTTAATCTGAGGATGACAACCTATCGTTAAACACGCTACTCAAACTATGCTTCAGTTAAAAATGTAGACTGGTAGTGTTAAACCATTCACCACCATTTAAAACAATACATATTGTCATCTGTACCAGAACAGTTTGGGGTTATTTTATCCCTCAATATTTTTAAATTGCAGTGTTAGACCAGTCGTTTCTACAATTAATTGTTTGCTGTTGTGGATGATTATATACTTTATGAAAAATGAATTCTTGAAGACATTTTTATAGGAACTGAAACTTACTGTTTAGAAAGATTAACATAATTACAGATCAAATTGGTAATTTTAAACAGAGGGGCAACCATGAGTTTTAAAATTATTTTAAGAAAGCAGACAACAGAGTTCTTTGGGGGAAACACAGACAACAGAGTAACATTCTTAACTAATCTATAGATCTATGCATCAAAGAATTTCTTAATCAATCCATCCAACCGCTATAATTTTTGCTCATCTTTATTTCTTCTACTTAAAAATCCTCATTACAATAAATATTAACAAATGAAGATTCAGGATGATTATTTACACAGTGTGAACCAGGGCTGTATTTACAGGGGGCTTGACGGGTTATAGTCCGAAGTGGCAGGTTTTAAAAAGCTGCAAGTTTTAACACAAACTTTTCGGCGGCGATATAAAGAAAATTAAGAATTTTAAAGATTTAATAATATTCATTTCCTTATTATTTAATGTGGTACAAAACGTCCGTCAACGGGCGAAATAGTTGTGTATTATACGAAAAAAAAAAATTTAAATTAATTTAACTTGAAAAACCTGTCCTCAAAATTAAAGTTCAAAATAAGAATGTCGAAGCAATGCGTAAGAGTGTTGCCACTGAGCGATACATGCGTAGGAGTCGCGACACCGCTCCATAGTCAGGTAACCTACCACTGTCAGGCAAATCAACTGAAAACCGTAACACTCAAAGAAATCACAGGAAGTGTTGTGTGTTTTATTACTGTATGTTGTTGTTATACCCCTTTTTTTTCTTTTTTGTCGAGGGCCGGCTTCTGCAAATTTCACCTGAATGGGCTCACGCAGCTACTGGAGCTTATTGTGTACCATTGTGTCAAAATAATGAGTATTAGAATAAATTTATTAATTATATAGATTTGTGAAACATCCTAAAGGCGCAAAAAATATGAGATAGCCCGTAGGCAACAAAATCGTAAATCCGGCCCTGTTCATGAAATGTTACAGTTAATAAAAATAATAGAATTTTTCCTTTCCATGGTTCACGCATATTTAACTAAACCTTACAACAGATTTTGGAGGCAAATTATAAACTTTGCATATCTGAGTTCTATTAATATAAAAAAAAAAACTAATAAATAATATACATAATTTTTATATAACATTGTATTTGTATATGGACAAGCGTCCCTGTTGTGCTATTGTTTATGACAACAGTCCTCTACCAAATAACACTTAATATAAATTTAAATTGGCTTGCCCCTACAATTGTCAATACCACTCAATCTACAGACAATTACTAAATGAAAAGTAAAAAGAGTCCAGCCAAAATAACTTGCTGAGGAGGTGTGTGGTTTAAAAAAGTTTCATAAAATGTAGAGGCTTTTAAACATTAAAGCTAGTTTAATGGTAACACGATTTAGATGATTCTGAGGAAAGCAACTTGCAGATCGTCCTGGTGACTACTAAATGTAGAAAAGAAAATACTATATAGTGCTTATTACAATATATTTCACCGTCTTAATTTTTTAAAGAAACTTTGCTCAAAACTTCATAAAAGTGTCAGGAGCACCAAACATTTGTTTATTTTATGTTCTGTGGATTTATGTACCTCTACAAATTTATTGATTTGTCATTTTCGTAATTATAATATTCCTTATAAAACTGAACAATTATTGTAAAGTTTGCTGCTTAGTTTTGACCTTGATTACTCACTGATCCTGGGGCTCCTCCGAGTCCGCTTCTAGAATGGTATTGGATAGTTTGCGTGGTAGGGAACCCAACCGTGCCCTCGTCGCACTTCGGCTCTCCTAAAAAGTATTTCAGTGCTTGTTTGATTATAATTTCTTAGATAATTACATACAAATCATGCTGTTTATTTTATTATTATTATTTGTAAAACAGTCAGTTGAGTAGCTCTTTGAGTGGATATAGATATGATCACATTAACACGTTCAATGCAGCGAGCACCAATCGGCGGCCGCGGCCATAACGTAGTGCTAAAGGAGCTTCTTTCGCTCGATCTGTTGGCAGAAATAACCAGCTGATGGTTATTGATTGATATTAAATTATGTTTCTAAGCTGTTGTTACTGATTTGGGATGCCTAGTAGTGCATTTCGTTTTTAGTTTTGTGAAAGTTGCCAATAATGTAATATTCAGTTGAAAATCTGGCATCTTGTAAATAATATTATGTCAATTTTTATCGTTGTGTATAGTAAACATTGGAAATATATTGCCAATAAGTTTGTAAATATTGTGTAAATAACATTTAAATAATGTACATAAAAACTAACAAAATACATGTAGACACGTAGCACTAAGAATGGAACGAAACAAGTGTCTTCACTTCTCCATAGTGGCTCGGCAGTTTTAATAAGTTTTATTTATTATTTTTTTGCATTTCAAAGTCGCAAATATGCTTAAATCTAAAATATAACACCTAATTTAACATTATTGTAAATAGTTTTTAAATACAATAGTATATGCGGACGACACCACCATTATGAAAAGTCATAAAGACCTAAATTATTTAAATGATGTAATTGAGGGCTCAACAAGGGGATGTTAAATTTGGGTTTCAAAGTAAAAAACCTACATTGTAAAAAAAAGATAAAACTCGGAATTTATATTTAGTCCCCCAAAAATAAAAATTCCTTTAAAATTCATTTAAAACTTTTGGGGGAATAAACATTGATAGTTTTTTGTGTTGGAAAGACCAAATAATATTATCTGCAAAAAAATATCCAGAACAGAATTTTTATTTGGAAGCTAAAGCCATTTTTAAATTTAAAATATTTAAAGGGAATTGAATATTTTGGGGCCCGGGGGTTTAAATCCATATCACCTATGGGTTGAAAATTTGTGGGGACATTCTCATTGTTTTGCAGGGAAAAATTTTTTCAAATACAAAAAAAATTATTCGCAATATGGCGGGGGCGGGGGCCCCGGAGCACTGAAAAAAACCGCTTTTTGTTTCCCTTTAAAAATCTGTACAATTTTTAATATTTTATTTTTCCGGGGTCTTAATGTATGCCAAAGAAAATTTAAATTTTTTAAAAAAAAAAGACAAAAAATTAAAAATTTTATAAGACTAGAAAAAAGAAAAATTTGGATTTTCCCTTATCAAAGGTTTTCCCCCTTACAGGGGCTCCTAAAAAATTAAATTTGCTTAAATTTTTTAATAAGCTCCCCGAGTGGTTTGGCCCCATCCCAATAAAAAATTTTAAAACTGTCATTTAAATGGTTCTTAAAAATTTCCATTCAAACCCTTTTTTTTTTTCCCGATTTTCAAAGATTTGACTTAAAACATAATTTTTTGAAAGGGTGTAACTGTAATAGTCTTTTTTTTTTCCCTTTTTTAAAGATGTATAGATTAATTTAAATGTGTGATTTTAAAGGAGAAAATTTTATTGAAAAAATTTTAATATATGGTAATTTTTTGTTGAATTTTAATATAGGGTTTTTTTTGTTGTTGAATTTTATTATGGGGTTTTGTTTATTGTTAATTTTAATAAAAGCCTTTTGGTGATTTATTGTAGCTTTAAAATGTATAGTAAATTTTTTTAAATAACCCAAAATTTTGGGAAGAGTGAAACTCCCCTAACGTTTTTGTTTTAGATTTTTTTTGTACTTTTAAATTTAAAATTCCCAAATTTCAAACTTTGTGTTTGTAACGGAAAAACATTCTTGATTTTTGGGTTTCCCGATTTTTCCCCACCCCCCTAAAGTTAAAATTTAAACCTCCCCCCCCCTTGGGAAATTTTTAAAACATTCCGGGGAACAAAAGGTCGAACCCGGAACCCCGGGCAAACCACATACATGGTTTTTAATCCTCTCCCAAACTCCCCTTTCCAAATTTAAATTTTTCTCCAACCTTTTCCAATTTCCCAAAACTAAGAAATCCAATCCAAACTGTAACTAACGATATAACAATTTTCCCAAGCTAATAAAAAATTTTTTTTTTTTTAATCAGTAGATTTTTCCCAAAACCAATGGGCCCAAAATAACGCCTTTTAAAATTCAAAAAAAATAAAAATAGGAAAAAACCCCAAAAAAAATAAAAATTAATTCTAAAAGGCCCCCCTTTTTCCAACAACAACAAAATTGCATCCAAGAAAGTGAAAAGGTAAAAACTTTGGCAACATCGCCAAATTTTTACATATCAATTCCGTTCCGTTCACTACAACATGCCTACCCCCAAACCCAAATTTAGGCAACAAAAACAAAACAAAATTTTAAAAAAAAAAACAAAAAAAAAAAAAAACAGAAAAAACCAAAAAAAAAACACGGTGATTTAGCATTTTTTCCCCACCTCTAAAAATATTCGTTTTAAAAAAATTTTGTGAAATATATTTTATATTTTGAGGGGGGTTTGATTTTCATCCGGGGAAACCTTTTTCCCGGGAAATCAAAAATATTTTTTTTATCTGATAAGGGAAAAAACCAATTTTTTTAAAAATTCCGTTATTTTTCGTAAATTTTCTTTTTTTTTCCCAGAGTTTTTTTGTAAACCTGAATTTTAAAATTTGGTTAGGCAGTAAAAAACCTTTGGGTTTTTAAATAAAAAATTTAAATACAAATAGATTTCCCACCCAATTTTAAAATTTGGGGAGTTTTCAAAATTCACTTTTTTTTGGGGGTCCATTTTGGAGCGCTAGTGTACCCCATGTAAATGAATGCAGTTTAAAAAAGGGGTGGTTGGGGCCCAACACAAATAAAAAAAAATTACTGCCACAAATATTCATATTAGATGGTTTATCTCTAGTAGGTTTATATAATCAATGGTAATACTATTTTCCACCCCGAAAAATACATTTTTTTCTGACCTAACCAAACATAACCTAACTTCTCCTAGTTGTCTATTTACTTCAAAAAAATTCGAAAATTTGGTTAAATTCGAGTTTTTTGGCCCCCCGTGAGGGTCTCCCGGCCCGTCACCCCCCGGCAGGAATATAAGTGAATTCAGTTTTCTTTATTAATAGTTTGTTTGTTTTATAATCATCAGCGTAAAAGAAATTTTTATAGAACGCGATTAAAACCGAAAGTGTTTTTTTTTATATACGAAAAATAATTGTAATAGACCAAAAAAATTTTTTCAAATTCGTATTAAGCGCAAAAAAAAAAAATTCAAAAAACAAAAATGGGTTTTAAAAAAATTCCCTTTTTAAAATTTAACGGAAATAGGGACGGAAATATTTAAATTTGTGACATTTCTTTTTTTCCGAATTGTTCGGTAAAACACGTGGTTTATTTCGTAATTTTCGCTAAGGTGGCCGTTTCCCAAACCACCAAGTAAACCGCGGGAAAACCCTATATGCATTTAGAAAGGTTTTCCCTTCCCAAAAACAAACGCGGCCGGAAGTCTATTTCCAGGAGAGTGAGGGGGACGAGTGGGCCCCGGGGCGAATCAAAAGGGGCCTTTTTCTTGTTGTTTTTGGGCTCTTTTTTGTCAATGTATTTTAAACCCAAAGAAATTGTGCTGTTTAATTTTTTGCCTCTAAACTTAGGGGGGCCACGAAAAACGTAAAAAAGAGATTGTATCAAAAAAAGGGTTTAGTTTACAGTAACCCCTTATTTTTTTTGGGAAAGCAACAATATTGCGAAGTTTTAGGATAAAAAAATTTAAAATTTTATTTTAATAAATCCTGTTCTGCAAACCCTATTTGGTACTTATTTTTTACAAAACCCAAAGGGTATAAGGTTTTTTTTTTTTTTAAAAAACTAACTAAAAAAATCCCATATGTATATTTATTTTACCAATACAACAAATACTTTTAAAATTTAAAAAAATTTTTGATTTTTTAAATTATTCCCCAAAAATGTAACAAATAAATTTTTTATTGTGTTCAAATATATTAATTCAAATATTGTTTTGATTAAAATTATAAAACCTGGGGGAGCAGGTATTATGGGTTTGCAAAGAATTAATGTCATTAGTAATTTTTAAATTGTGGTTTAAATTTACCCTAAATTTAAAGGGGGTTCCCGGTAAAACCCGTTTTAACGGAACCCGATTATGGGAAAACCTGGGTTTGGAAAGGGAAACCCAAGGGCAGATTTTTGTTTTGTAAAAAACGAAACAGAGGGGTGAGTCACGGGCCGGGCCCCCATCGGGTCAGGAAAAACCATCAACTTTGAAAAATTTGGAAAAAAATTTATTTGATGCGTTGTCCCTTGAAGAAGTAAGTGACCTTTTGAAGACCAAACCTAATGAAATGTTGAAAATATCCCTGGCTGTGGGGACATTAATGTTATTGGGGCCCGGGATAAAGGTGGGTAAACCCAAATTAAACGTCAAAAATACGACCCAAGAAAAGTTAAAATTGGCAAAGGGGGTTTGAAGAAAAATGAAAAATGGCAAACCGACAGGGACGACTAAAGTGCCCGGCCCAACCCCACATCCGGTGCCCATGTTTGGAAGAAGGATTTAATGCATTGGAGGAAAGAAAAAACCAGGGTAATAAATTAACCTTGTACCATTTTTTAAACTGTACGAAATTTCATAGCTTTAAAGTACTCCCCAGCAAAGGTATTTTTTTTTTAGTTGGGCTTTGAAATTTTTGTAAAAACAATGTCCAATAAAAACCCCTTCCCCCTATTTAAAAAATGAATCGATGGGGGGCATTTGCCCCAAAAACGGTGTTTGGGAAAAAAAAAAGGCCCAAAAAAAAATTTAAATTTATATATTAAACCCAAAAAAAAAATTTGTTTGTATTATTTTACTGAAAAAGTAATTTTTTTAATTCTTGAGTTGCAATTTTTTCCCCGCCTGGGACCTTTAAAAGGGGGACGGAAATCTCGGCCCTGGATTTTTAAAATTTTCCGTTATCAAAAAAGGGGTCCCCCCCCTTTTTTTTTGATAATGGGGGTTTTTTACTGTAATATGTTAATGTCCCCCTCAATTATGAACTTGGTGGTGGTGCTTGGTGGCAATAAGAAGGGTAATCTTGTTTCATGGCAACTCTATCCTTTAAAATAGTACTGAGTGCGTTTTAACACCATTCAGTTTTTTAACTGTCTATTCCCTTTTGGGGTGGTGTGTTTTACCACCTAACCAAAACCCTCCAGGGAAATAAAAACGGAATTTTCTTCCATGCTTGAAAAAACTCTTTGTTGCCCATCCCAACTATAATAAATTATTCTAGTATTTGGGGGATTTTAAATTTTAAAGAATATTGTTTTGGGCCCCCCAAAACCCCTCTTCTTTTTGTGGATGTTTTTGTTAACCTGTTTTTATTAGGGTTCATCCCATTTGAATCCAAAAAAGTTTTTCCCCCTTAGGAAAGGGTCGTTGTGTATTTGATTTGGGTTTTCCTCTAAGGACATAAGGTTTTATAAAAGGCCTTTAAAACCCCTTGCTTGCTTTTGAGTGCCTAAACCCCTGCGTTAAACTGGGAACTGCCGAAACACCTAGGAAGCCCTTAATTTACAGTCCCATTGCACCTAATGTGAGAAAATGTGAAAGGGCCCTTTTTTATTTAAAAATGGCTCCCAATTTTCTTAATTTTTCCGTTTTTTGATAATTCCTTGGGTTTCCCAAAAACCCGTTCTCCGAGTTCTGTCCAATTTAAGTTCTCGGTTAGAGAATTGAGCCCACCTAAGTAAAAGGGAATTTAAAGATGTTTTCCCCTTTTAAAGGGTTTCTCCCCCCCGGGCCTAAAATCGTTTGAAATCAAAAAAGGAAGGGCCCTCTACCGGGAAATTTCCCAAAAAAAAAGCTTGAAACGGATTTATCTGCAGTTCTGTGGAAATGCTTTTCTGCTTGTAAAAGACGGCTAAAAAAGTGTACATTCAGATGGGGGACCAAATCTTTTAAAGGGGCCCCCATTCGTCCCCTTCTGGAACTAAAAAAAAGCTTTCCAGAAAATGTTTGTCTTTTAAACCTCGGGGAAATTGCAGTTTATGATGAAAAACTGCAGATAACCCCCCAAAAAATATACCCAAATTTTGGGTTCTCGAAGTTCTTTTTCTCGGGTTTACAGGGAAACGTCATTCCAATCCCCCAGAAAATACAAAACCTTGAATAAAATACTTCAATTTCACCCTTTGGCAAATTTAGTTTTAAGAGGGGGGGCCCCGAGTTGAAGCCCCCTTGAAAATCAATAAGGGGTGCGGGGTCCTGAAACACCCTCCCAAATGATACAAAAGTATTATCACCCCAAAATTTTATTATTTTTTTTTTTTAAAACTTCACTTACCTTTTTACTTCAAGGCCCTTAGGGCTGAAAGGTATTTTTCCCCCACCTTTTAAAAAAAACGGGTTATATAACTCCTTTTTTTAAAGTCTGGATCTCCTGTTTTGGTATCAAAGGGGCCGGGATGTTTGAGAGAAAAAATTTAATCTCAAAATTTCTTAACATTTTTCATAATTTTTTTCTTTACGTTTTTCCTTTTAACACCGGGGAAATTTTTTATTTTAAAAAGGAGGTAGGGGTTTCCCATTTTTTTTTATTGTTATTGTACTTGTTTACAATAAACACAACTATTGTTTCCCAATAAAAAATTCTTTTTTACTTTGATTTCCCCCCTCTTTTAAACACTTTATTACATTTTGTCATGAAAAAATAGAGCATTCAAATTATAATTTTTTTATTAATAAATTAAGATGGATAGAATCATAAAAATTACATGAAAATATGAAGGAATGAATAAAGATATTATGTTAAAAGTATAAAAAATGTAATATAAAAACTTTTTTATTAATACGTAATTTTAATTGGGGGCCCCACTAAACCCCCGGGGTTGGCGAGCTTTTTAATTAAAAAAAAAGGGGGTCCCGCGTTTAAAGGGGTTTAAATTAGCACTAGAAAATAATTATAGGTATTCCATATAATGGATATTCAGTAAGGTTTAATAAATGTGAATTAAATGTTTAAAAGTATCAAAATAATATCACTTACACTGCTATAGCATGCATGTAAACCTAAAAAATTAGATTTAAAAAGGGCACTTCCCCAAGGCTTTTGAAAACCTCTTTTTAGCATGAAGCTTGAAAAATAAAAATAACAGTTGAAAAATTACAAATTCAAGAACTGATAAATTAATGTTAAGGACTATACAAATAATTATCTTAGGCTTGTAAGATTGAAATGATATGCAATAATAATAATAAAAGGAAATAATTAATATACTTTAAAATAGAAACTGTGGAAAAACATGTGGCCTCCAATGTTTGAGGCAAAACAAAGTGTGTGTTTATTCCCAAAATACGGTACAAAAAAAACCAAAATGAAATGGGCCCACCAATGGGGAAGAAAGCAGCGGGGGCAAGTGGGGGGAAAGGCCCTTGCGATACAGAAGAGTGTGGATAATTGAAGTTAGTTTCAACAAGTTCGAAGATCTTTAGTGTGGGAGTGCCGACCAAAGTAGAAAGTCACTAAAAACTTTCATGTAAGACGTAGTGTCAAAATTACAGGATAAGATATTGATGTTTTGGTATTGATAACTGCGTTTGCCATAGCCAAAACAACATTTATTTTCAAAATATTTGGAGGGGAAATGCACTTAGTATTTTATATTCATCCTATTTCTACAAATACAATACTCAGCACATTCTCTTCCTTCTTGCAAACAGTGAATGGGAAACCAAGTTTATGAAAGGAATGCTGTGTTTACTTTAAAAAGGTTTTGTGTTTGTAGAGAACAACTCAAAAACAACACCCCAAAAATTTTAGAAACAAAAATCTTTACTAACCCATTGATAAAATATGTTACATGAAATTTGGTTTCGTTTAAGTGTTTTTTACAAAAAAAGCCCTTTTAACTAAACTAAACTAATTAAAAATTAAAGGTAACATCGGTATTAAAGTCTAAAAAAATGCAATTTTAAAAAAAAGGATTAAATACAAACCAGTTATACATTTTTTACTAAAACTTTATAGGCGCACTTTTTAAACAACTTTGGAAATTTTTTTAAAAAATTATACAATTTACCTTGTATGAGTTTCCGTCTTGGCAACCCGTTTTTATTGGGAAAAGTTATTTCTGATTTCCCCCGAGTATTGTGGGGTGTGAATATGTTTCTTAATTGAAAAAATTTTGTGTAAAATTTTTTTTTTGCTTTCATTATGATTCAAAGTGTAAGATTTAAACCAATTTTTAAAAATTTTTTAGTTTTATAAATAGTGGCCGACAGTCGCCACAGGCCAAACCCAAAAAGAGCGGGTTGTTTTTCCCTTTTTTTTTTCAAAAAAAAATGCTGAAACTAATTTGAGAAAGGCCCTATAGAAGAAGACCCTGTTTTAAATGTGGGCTCAAATAGTCCGAAAAAAAGGCCATTTTGAGGGGATTCAGGAGGTTATTTATTTATATTTTTCTCCAAAATTCCACATTTAAAAATGACCCTTGAAAAACTTTTTTCAAAACGTTCTCAAAGGTTAAAATTTTTCCCCAAAAACTTTGAATCAATATGAATTTTCAGAAAATTTTCAGATTGAATTTTTTTTAGACTTTTGAAGAACCCCAAAAGAATTATTTTTTTTTTTGTCCTGATTAAGAGAAGTTGATTGGCTGAAAACCAATTTACCCGGATCTCTAAAGACTTTTTTTGCCCTATTTGGGGCAAATGTTGAAAGTTTTTATGTGTAGATAGTAGGGGGTGTCGTCAGATAATCAAATTTCTGGTCGCAACTAAAGTTTTAAAAAGGGGAACCATTTACAGCTACAATAAAGAAAAACAGCCCCGGGGGTGAAACCCCTGTGGAAAAACCAGTTGGGCCTTCTGTATTAAAGACTGTGTATTTTTGATTAAAAAAAATTAATGGGCTTTTTGTTCAAGTAAGACTGAAATTATTTTTTTTGAGTATTGTTTTAAAAACCCGGAATATTTCAATTTTATCAGTAAAATGTCAAATGGTTTGAAAACAAAGGCTTTTCTAAAAATCGCAATTTTAAAGGGGAGGGGAAAAATGTATTTTTTTTTTCAAAAGGCAGTTAAATTTGATTTTAAAAATTTCAAGACACAAGATGTTTGTTTTTTACCTTTTTTGAAAACCAAACGACTATTAGACAGTAGGTTTATTCCCGTTTTTAAAGAAACTGTTAAGCGATTATAAATTAGGTTTTTAAAAATTTTGGAAAAAATTGGAACGATGAAAAATTGGAAAGGTAATTTTGAGGAGATGGTTTTTCCCCCTTTTTTTAAAAAAACGGGTTTTTAAAAGGGGAAAAAATTTCTTTATTAAAAATTTTATGATGGGAAGTGGATGTCCCCTACTTGGAGTAATCACCTTTTCCCCAACATTCTCAAATTGGAGAGTCCCCCCCCCCGAAACCCAAAAAATTTTAACTTGCCAAAATACACTAACTCTGCCCCAAATAAAGACTTCTTCTATTCTTACCACCCCGGGGCCGGGGTTTGGAAGTTTACTCAAAACAAACATGCCCCAAATTCTCCTTCTTTTGGTTAACATTCATTTTGTAGTTTTAACATTAAGGATATGAGAATATTCTGTTGCTGCTTCTCCTGAATACTTCTTGCTTCCAAATTTTTTAAAGGGAAGTTTTCAAAAAATTTTTTTTAGTTGTGTCAATTTTGATAGAAATTTTTCTTTTAAAATTGAAAAAGGTTTGCCCTGGAAAAAATGAAAAAATTTTTTTATGATTTCAAAAAAGGCCGCTTTATATTGTTCAAACTTCGGAATAAAGGGTTTCCGTCCCGCTTTTGTTGATAGGGAATCCATTAAAACTATTATAACAATTTGGAAAAAAAAGTGTTTTTAAGGGGCATAAAACCCCATTTAAAAATTTTTTTTGCCATCAGAAATGGTTAAAACTTGGTTAAACCTTTTCTTTAAAAAATTTGTGAATTGATCCCACCCTCAAATTTAAAAGGGAAATTTTCGGTTGCCAATATCTACTTGTTCCTATTTAGTATAATGTGTTGATTTCCAGCTGTTGCTTCTGTAAAAAGAAATATTGACAAAAGAAGCTATATTTTATTTATTATGCCGTTCGATGACTATATCACTTATAAATTATGAGTAATTTACATGTTTTTCTTTAAAATCTTTATTCTCAGGCTTAAAAGTGTTCTAATAATAAGTGTTATTTGTCATTTTTATTTTTTTGAAATACTACGGTATGTATCCAGTACTGAAATAATTTTCAACTTACTTAAAAATTTTTTTTTGTTCAACAAAAACAATTTATTTTTTTTTCTTAAAAATTCTTACATATGAGACGCCAACAAAAACGCTGTTTGGTTTTTTTAAAAAGAATATGAATTATTATATTTGTGTAGGTTATGTGGATGAGTGTAGTCTGGTTCTACCCGAGTTCAACTGTTCCTCTGAAAGGGGGAATTTATTAATAGCCCAACCCCAGGGCCCCCTAAGGGACCTACCTTTACGTTGGAATCCCCCCCACGTAGGCTGGTTGATTTTTAAACTAATTTTACAAGCTTGATTTCTCAGTTGGGCTCCCCCACAAAACATCCCCACAATTATTACCAAACCCAAAATGGAACCCCCCGACTTCCCCTTTGTATGGTTTCACCCAATAGCAAAACCCTTAAGTGGGGCCCCCATGTCCCCGGGATTAAAAGGACTGGCATCCAAACCCATCGCCTACCCAAACCCCAAACACTTTTTCCCCAAAGTAGCTGGGTTAAAAAGACTGGGGGCCAAAACCCGGGAAAAAGAAAAAATTTAAAATTTTCCAAAAAAAAATAAAAAAAATTAAATAAAAATACTGTGGTGCCATAAAAGTTTATCAAAAAAGTGTTCAATAGAAATTTCTAAATATACAAAATATTCAAAATTTAGTTTATAATAGAAATACTGCAATGTCATATATAAACTATTTACAAAGATTTACAACGCTCATCAGTTAATCTATACTTACACTTGTTCCATATATAAATTTGTACTTATCTCATCATTTTTTGAAAATTTACAAAGCAACTGTGCAACAAATCATTTTTATAACAAACAGTAGTCAGCAAATATTGAATGAATAAAACATAGGTTTGGTGTAGAAAAAATAAAACAAACTCCTGTTGTCAATAGAACAAACAAAAAAAAATACTTAGGACGTAGGGGTCAAAGCCCCTGCCTGCCGTTAAAACACTGCACAAAAATAAACCCCAAATACCCCTTAAAGCCAAAAAGGAAATCCAAATTTTAAAACCAAAGGGAACCCCAATATTTCCAACTGAAAGGTTATATATAAATTTCGTTTATTTTCCCCTTTTGCCCTTTTTCCCCCAATTTTTTATAAAAAACGAAAGTTCGCCCGTGCTAACCTTTACCTAAATTGACCCCAAAATATCGCACCAAGCGGGTAGTCATCCCAAAAGGGGGGGTTAAATAAGTCCCCAAGGGCAGGGATTAACTTTTGAAAGATTTAAATTTGTTGAAAAAAAAAATCCCCAAAGGGGTTTTTTGTTTTTTTGTTATCTTTAATTTTCAGGGGCCCCGATAAAATTACCACCCCTTTTTATGTTTTCCCCAAAGTCTTTGAATATTTCCCCTCT
Organism: Stictocephala bisonia; assembly: GCA_035578905.1. Lineage (NCBI taxonomy): Eukaryota > Metazoa > Arthropoda > Insecta > Hemiptera > Membracidae > Stictocephala > Stictocephala bisonia. The sequence continues at coordinate 23,964 of JAQJVL010002892.1, read as the reverse complement.
GCCGCCATTGTTTTAATAAATGTGAAAGTTCTTTGGGGTTAGATACATTTTACATTGCCCTGAGTAATTCCCAATGGGGCTGAAGATATTTAAATTTTCAGTCTTTCCCATTTTAAAATCTGGCTTCACTCTATTTTTTTAAAGAGAAAAATTTTCTTTCAGTTTAATTTCAATTTTTTTTTTAAAAAATTTTTTCCCTAACCCGCCCTTTAAATTTAAATTTAAAAATCACAAAATTAAAACTAATATGTTTTAATTTGGTTTAAATTGTTTTACTAATAAAGTGGATAAAGTTTCCCTCCCCCTATTTTCCCAAAGATAAAATACCCATGCTTAAAAAACTTGCTTTAAAACAAATAAGGGGTTTTACCATTCTGCAAAAATTTAAAGTGGAAAAATTTCTTTAAAAAGTAAAAATAAAGAAAATTTAGGAAGAATGTCTGTCATCCCTTTTCTCTGCCAGAAATTGTTTCTCTGAATATTCACCAGTCATTTTAAATATAAACATATCAAATTGCCAGGTTTTGGGTAATGTTAAACTAATACACCCAAGTGAAGTATCATATTAAAGGTATTCTTCTCTCAAAATTTCTAAAATACCGTTAGATTTTTGGAAAAAACAAAGTTTTTTGAGCTCCCACTGGCCCCAAAAAACCCAAAAAAATAGTTATACTGCTTTTTTAATCTTGGTGAGCCATAGGCCCAAACTTCCTTTAAAGGTAATGCCGAGAAAAAAAAAGGGACTTTGCAAGGGGTGCCTTTTGGGGGGGGCCCCAAAGGCCCAAAAATTTCCACCGGCCAGGCCGTAGGCCCAGGGTTACAAAGGACAAAAGGTAAACGTGGGAAATCCACGAAAACAAAATTTATTAATAACCCAAAGGTTTGAGCAACAACAAATGATCCCCTTGGGGGACTGGAATTTCCCCCCTTCATTTGGGAAAATTCAACTTTAGGCGAAGCTTGGTTCTTCCCGGGGACTAGAGAAATTTAATTGTGCGTTGAACCCTAGCCCGTCCCAAAAAATTTTAAAAACTCTTTAATAATTTTTTTTTAGCAAAATTGGTATAAAAATAAGTAACCCGTTTTTTTCCGTTTTTTAATGAAACCAATTTTAAAAAAAAAAAATAAAAATTTAATTGATGTTTGATATATAAATGAAAATGTTACCCCAAAACCTTTTTTCAATAGTTTTCAAAAAGTTCCTTTTAAGTTTTTCAAAATTTTTTAAATTTTTATTTTTTTTTGTTCTTGTAATTTTTGTGGGGTTAAAAATATAACACATGTTAAAAAACCCAAAAAAAAAATAAACCGTTTAAAAAAACACGTACGTGTAGGGGGGGGGGGGTTGGGGCAATACCAAACCGTTCGTGTATGGGTTGGGGGGGGGGGTCAAAACCACCCTACGTGAAAGGGGTGGGGGGGTGGGGCAATACCCCCGTTTGTGTATTTGGGGGGGCGGGTGGGTCAATTTCAAACCCCCTTTGTGTATGGGTGGGTAGGTGGGCAATAAAAATTCACGTGATAACTGGTATCAGTTTCTGTTGGTTTTCGGCTTGATTTAATTTCAAACCAAATAAAATGGTTTCCAACCCTAAATGTTGATCCAAAATAATTTTTTTAAATTTAAGTTTATTTGATAGGTGAATGTGCAGACAGTGTTAAAGAAGCCCTTCCAAAAGCCTTTCCGCACCCGGGAAAACAAAACCCACCAAAAGTTGCCCAGTGTTGGGGTTCCAAAGGGAAAGCATTTTGACTGGCCCCTTTAAAACTTCCATTTACTTTATTCTTTTAAGTTTCATCAACCATTTTTTTAAGTAAATTAAGTTTTTATATTTTACCATTTTTTTAAGTTTAAAAATTTTAAAAAAAAAGGTTAGGAAAAATTGTAAATAATGAAATGTAAATAAACCCGGGAAATCCCTATGAAAAAAGGACTATAATTTTTTTAAAACCCGGTTGGAGGTGTAAACCTTTTTTATAGAAAATGGTATGGAAAAATTTTTTTAAAAGAAACGTTTTTAAAAAAATGGGGCAAAAAGGGAGTTATAACAGCGGCCCGTTTTTCGTGCTTGGGGCCTTGGGGCAGACACGTTTCAACGTTTGCTTTTTTTTGATGCCGGTTTGGGCGAGTCATTTGAAGGGTCGTTTTAAAAAGGGGTGGGCTGCAATCCCCAAAACTTCAATATCCCATTATTTAAAAATACATAAATTTTAAATATCTAGAAAAAAAGACATCTAATCAGAGTATTTCAGAACAAAACCCGCAAACCCGAAGAAACGGTTTTTGTTAATATGGATTTAAACCCACAAAAAAGAGTGGGAAAAAATATGTCAAACACACTTTTGGGGGAAAGAAGTTTCCCCCCATAACCCCCCCAAAACCCATTAAAACCCAAAACCAAAAGTAGGGGGTATGGGTGGGAAACATAATTTTAAAATCAGTTTAAAAAAGGAAAAAGAAATCCTCGCTATTCAGTATCAAAAAAATAGAAGGGAAAAAAAAAATCCCAAACGCTATTTTAAAAAACACCGTGAAACATTTAAGGAAATTTCCCCATATTCAATTTTACTTAACATTGAATGGAATCCCCCCCAAAAAGTATTTTAACATATGAAGAAAAAATCGGTTATCTTGTAAATTAAAAAAGATAGCCATTGAAAGCATTTTACCAAAAAATACGTCCCAAAACCACTGAGTATAAAAAAGGTTTTTGGGGGGGGTGGGGCAATTTTCCCGTACGGGTTTTGGGGTAAAAGGGGGGGGTTTAATACCCCTGTACCCGGGAAAGGGTGGGAGGGGTTGGTCAATCCACTGTATGTGTATGGGGTGGGTGGGTGGGTTTAATTTCCAAATGTACCTTTTGGTGTGGGGGGGGGTGGGGTCCCAAAATCTGTTTTTGTATTGGGTGGGTTTGGGGGGGGGGTTTTTTTTAAAACCCCAGTAAACCGTATGGGGGGGGGGGGGTGGGGGGTTAATACTACTGTAAAGTATATGGGGGGGTAAAGGGGGTTTTATTTTAATACAACACACGGAAAAATGGTTTTCCGAGGGACAAAAATTTAATGTGTTAAGAAGAAAAAAATTATCCTCTATTGGGCTTTTAGGGGAAAGTACATAAGTGTTAAAGTAACTAATACCCTTTAAAAAGTTAATTAAAAATTTTTTATGATCAAATTTATGGTTGGAAAAAATTTTATTTTGGGGTTTTCATTGGGAAACAAGGATACCCAACAGGGACTGAATTTCCATTAACAATTTAAATTAAAAAGTTGGGGCCCCCAGCGTAGATAAATTTTTTTGTTTTCATCCTGAGGCCCCAAAAATTTGGGAAAACTGTATGTTCCCCCTGACGCCATGAGGGCCCCCGGTGGCCCCCGACAAACGTGCAGCTGTGCGCCATGTGGGCCACCGGTGGCCCTCGCGTCTTTTATAAATCAAACACAAATTGTAGCGCCATTTTTTAGTATTACGTAATTTTGAATGATATATTCTGAAAGCTCATAAAATGTGCTACAAAACAGTCCTCTGGTTTTTAAATAAAGCAACCCTAAATACGTTTTTATATATTTGAACTAGTTTTTTACGACATTTAGACAGACTAGTTTCTGTCAGAAAAAGAATCAATGTCACTTACAAACACCTAACCTCAAAAGCTGATCAGTTGCGCGGGAAGAAAAATATAAAAATCATTACAAAAACAGCTGAAACGTAATATCATATGGCATATGTAAAGTTTTGCCCCCACGCCATGAGGGCCACCGGTGTACCTCATCAATAACTTCACAAAATTGGGGCAAAAGACCGGATGTCGGCTATTTCTATACTCGGGGGGTCATTTCCGGTTGCATGGAACACAGAATTCGGAACAATGAATATTGAACTTTACCGTAGAAACAGCTGTGGCGCCAGGCTGAAAACTAGTGAGGGCCACCGGTGGCCCTCATGGCGTGAGCTAAAATTGTTGTGTGGGCCACCGGTGGCCCTCATGGCGGTCAACGTGTTAAAAGTTAACACACAAAAATTACAAGAACTTAAAAAATAATAAATTAAAATTTTGAAACTTCAAGGTAACGTTTGAAAACTATTGACAACGGTTTAGTAAAAGTTTCATTTACATCCAACGTCAATTCAAATTTTTGTGATTTTTTAAAAAATTGATGGTTCGTTAGGAATTGTGAAAAAAACCGGTACTTTTAATAAACAATCGCTAATAAAAAATTATTATCAAGTTATGAAAATTATTTGACAGGCATGGTTCAAAGCACAATTAAATTCTCTATAGTAAAAAAAAGAACCACATAATTATCATTATTGGTCTAGGTACAGTGTCTTTGTAAACTTGGGTCTACATATTTTTGAAATTGGGAGTAGATTTTCTTTTAATCGCCGCAAATAGTACCACATTTTTTATCACATCACATTGCATTACTGTTTAAAGCCAGTCTTGTTTAAGATCATAACAAAACAGATAATTAAGCCTTATTCCATTTATGAAACATATCAAGAATGTTTATTTTTGCTTTGGAAAACAGTTTTATAAAATGTTTGAAAGCACTATAAATCTGTTTCGCATTCAATGTTTGAGAAACAATTAAATATTAACTAAAGATTTTTTTTTAAATTCCTCCTCTAGTTGTTGATGATTCTATGCAACTTACCCACACACACACTTTCACCGAAATAAGTAGATATACTTTTAATAAAAGTATATTTTTTACAGCATATTCAAACTGTAAAAAGAATTGTTAGTTTTGTTACTTACTGTTCAAACTTTCTTATGTTTAGAAATGGCCAATTATCAACCCTAGCCCTGGCATCGCCTGACAGTGTTAGGCCAATAGTTAATTTATTATGAACATGTGTTGCTGTAATTGACATTATTCATTATAATAATTTTATTGTTGACAATTATTTAGTTGAAATGTTCTGTTTGGTCACTCCACTAATGTTTTGATTAATATTAGGCATTCTGTTGGAATAAAACATTTTACATTCTGATTTTTGTTATTATCATTTTCCTTTTGCAACGTATAATTTGATAACAGTATTTCATTTGGAGAACCATTCTCATATTATTATTCTCATATATGAGACTTCGACATAACTTCGTGCATATTTTCAGATGAATATGAATTATTATATTATAATTGTAGTTTGTGTGGGGATGACAAGTTGTGTCTGATTACTAACTGAGTTCAACTATGTCATCATTCGTATTCGCCTTAAAATATGCACAACATTGCGTCGGCATCTCATAAGTAAGAATAAGAACTTATGTTTGGAAATGGCCAATTATCAATCCTAGCCCTGGCAACGCCGATGTCGTGTGCGGCCAATAGTTTATTTGTTATGAACGTGTGGTGCAGTAATCGACGTTATTGTTATACCATTGGATAGAAGGAGAAATGTTGATCAATTATAATATACAAAACATGTATATCAAGTAGTTGCGCCTGATTTTGTTACGTCATTAGTCGAAGCGGGGGTATCTCAAACCCCCAATTTAAAAATCTTCTAAATAATAGAGTAATAACTTTTTTTAATCAAACTTGACTAGTATTAATATAAAGTCATATTTAGGCATTATATAAACAAGTCAATATAATAAGATGTTTAATTATTAAAAATATAATTTGGTCATTCTACGCAAAAAAGGTAGCATGTTAAAAATATATGTTAAAGTTAACTATTGTTATATTTATGAGGGGGTGAAATTATTTCCCCTTTCTTTCAAGGTATTTTGAATAGAAATGTATAATTAGAATAACTTTATTTCAAATAATGAAATATATAGTGTTTAATACGGAAAACCGATTTTATTGTAAATATAAAAAGCTATAAACATATTATCTTTTGTTATTTACATTTTCAATACCAGAAATATTAAAAAATACTGAGATTCACTGTCAGAGTATGGTTTTTCAACACATGGCACACATATGTTCTTCATATGAAACTGACTGACACATGTAAACTTAACATCTGATACATTTAAATTTTGCTAGCAAACAGTATATTTACAAAATTTATACTTTGTACCTATCATTAGTAACTACGGCATAAAAACAAAAATTGTTCACTAGAAAGGTGATACAAGTAGTCGCGCAGGGGTATAGAAGGACCACAATATAAATAATTCGGTAACACTCGTGGTAGCGTGGGGGTCTGCCAGGACTTCCGCAATGTATGCTTGAAGGACACCCAACAGACTTAACAAACCCATACGTGTATATGTGTGTGTGTGTGTGTGCGTGCACAAATGAGTGTGTGCGTCTGTGCGCGCATGAGAGTATGAGTGTCTGTTTCGCTCATGAGTGTGTGTCTTTCTGTCTGAGTGCATCATTTTTTTTCTGTTTCTTCTACTCTTACATGTAATATTATTATCATTATTATTTGTTATTTTCTCCTGAGGCCTCTGATATGAGGAGTTTATTTCATAATATGTATATTAAGTGTTTTTTTTTTTATTTAAGTTTTCCACTCACTAGGAAACAGTTTTGTTGACCTTTGACTCGGTCCTCTCGCACAGGCTTAGCCCATGAGAGGATCATTGTCAATTGTATTTTGTATTGTTAATTTTGTACTTTTCTTTTTTGAGGATAAACAGATTTTTGATTTGATTTGATACAGTTGGGTGATGCATGGGATTCCCAGAAGCTACTGAATAGCTCATTGATGTCTCTAACTCACCACAAAACTTATAACAAAATATTTGATTGTGGGATTACTGCATACCCCTGCGCGACTATTTAAGGATTAATACAAAAACATATTTATAGTAAATTGTTGAAAAATAGTGTTACCATCGAGACAAAATTTGGCCTTTGTGCATTTTAGCAGTTATATGACAACCAATCGTAGCATACATATGCATATAATATATAACAATATATTTTATAAAACTAGATAAAATTTAGAAACTTATAGACATCTTCAACATCTACTAGCACTATAAACATTTTCAAAGAGCAGTCCTCCGTTTTTTGTTTGTTATTAAATCAAAAACTTTTAATTATTTTACAAAAAACAAAATTCATCATAACATGCCATATTTTGTTTAGCAAACTATTCTCTTGACATTTCTGAGTAAAATGATATGTAATATGTCCTTATAAATATTATATTTTTTATAGATTTTTGAAAATATAGTTGTGTAATGCATAAAAATGGCCTGTCAGTAAAGGAATTTTTGCCTGCCAGGGTTGGGGTTAACAGTCCAATGTCCATGGAAACTGAGGGACCTACAGAGTTACATAAAATTCAAACCACATAGTATTAGTATTAGTCTGATTAACAATCCTGATACTCAGTTCTCCCCCCTATACAGCATACGCTGATAGCAGCAATTGAGCAGACAATTTTGTCCCCAAGTAGCTGGGTTACAGTACTGCGTCACTAGTGTTGACCATTGACAATCCTGATACTCAGTTCTCCCCCCTATACAGCATACGCTGATAGCAGCAATTGAGCAGACAATTTTGTCCCCAAGTAGCTGGGTTACAGTACTGCGTCACTAGTGTTGACCATTCATCGTCCTAACTATATTAATTGTTTTGTAGAGTACACACTAATACAGAATATGACTGGCTTTTGGTAAGGTAAAAGGAATTTGTGTGGTCAACAGACTTAATGTTTAACCAATAAAGTTGCTCCTTGTATCAAAGCTAAGTAAAGACAGGATAACTACAAATATTGTATACGTAACTTAAAAATAAAAATATAACTAAACAATATGTTTTATTTACATACTGGATAAACAGCATTACTCCATAACTGTCAACATACACTAATAATTCACCGTAACCTTTCCAATACTACTTCCAAAAGTGCTATATGCATATTATACTCTGGTTAGGATGAGGCTTTCCTTTATCTACAAAAACACCTTTACTATTACTCATTATAGGCAAACTTAGAAGTTGAAAGCTGTGTACAGGTGCTAAGCCATGCCTTCTATGAGGGAGCAAGACTCACCCCAGGCAGGACCGGACTGCGATTTGATTCGGGCGAGGAGTGCGCTCGGCTCACTGTCGCTATGCTTGCCCTGCGCTTCGAATTTTGCTAAAACACCAAACCACTCTCAGACTGAATAAAAATCTATTCCCTTTGACTATAAATGATTTCATTCTAAAACTACTTACCAGCTTGACAACTGCACTTGGCGACACTTTGTTGTCAGTAAGGATTTTCCTGAAACAAAATTTAAACCGTTTAAACTTGCTATAATAATTAGTATTTTTATATCTACCACAAAGAATGTTACTAGTTATGTTGTTAGAATAGAAAAAAATTAAATAATCTTTTAAAACAAGCTATTAACATACTAAACTAATCTGTCACTCAATGTATTTAATTAATCTCTCACTGATGCAGATTACAGTTTTTAAATTATTGACCTGGATAAGAAACAAAACTGGTTCAAGGGTGAAACCAAGGAACTTCTTAATTGATTTGCTTTATTTACATAACTTGGGAAGTAATGTTATACTGGATTATACCATTTACATATGATAGCAGCAATTTGTAGAAGACCCCATATCTCTCCAAAGGACAAAACATAGATGCATGGTAGACAAAGTTAAATGCTTTTGAGAAATATATTATAAGTAGGGTAGAGTGGGGCTACTTCAGACAGGGGGCAGCTTCAGACATTGATATTGTGGGTAAATTTAAGGACTCGGGTTGGCAACACTGTCATCAAAACACGCCATTACTACTCACGCTATTGTACTTTAGTCTGTAGAACAGTGCAGTAGCGAGTGCATGTGATAAATTGAAAAAATTGTTTTTGGTGGTTGAAAGTAAAATTTTTGGATTGAAGGTAAGATGAGTTTTTTATTAGAAGATAAGACTTAGGATAATTAACATTGCTACCAGTTTTAAGGCCATTTATTGCTGTATAACCTGTACTATTCACATTTGTTACTGATGGCACGCTTAAGTTATATTTTTACATTTAGTCTAGACACATCAAGTGGGGCACCTTCAGACAAAAGGGTATGGGGCACTATCAGACAAACGCAATGGAAAATAGAGACACCTTTTTTGAAATAACGTGCTTAAAAGTTATATATATTTAGTTATATATATTTATTATTAGTTATTTAAAAAGGGTTTCTCTTTGTTGCAGATTGTCTGAAGATGGTAAGAAATAGCAAAGAAAAAACAAAAGGAAATTTCGATGCAGAATCTATGAAAGAATGTGTAACGGCCATCCTAGATGGTGAATCGATAAGAAATGCTGCTGAAAGATTTGGATTAAAATATCAAACTGTTGGTATGTACGTTAAGAAGTTTAGGGATAACCCAGATGGCGAACATGATATGAAATTAAAAAACGATACTAGAAAGGTTTTTACTGACAAACAGGAAGACGACCTTGAGGCATATTTAATTATGTGTTCAAAAATGTTTTATGGTCTTAACAATCTATAAACTCGAAAACTAGCATATGAGATGGCCAAAATGAACAATATTGACTGTCCTAAAAACTGGGAAGCTCCAAGAATGGCAGGAAAGGACTGGCTATACGGTTTTATGAAACGCCACCCAAGATTATCTCTCCGTTCTGCTGAAGGATGCAGTATTGCACGTGCAATTTCCTTTAACAAACATAATGTGAATGCTTTTTTTAATAATTATGAAAATTTACTCAAAAGATACCCAGAACTCTGTGACTCATCCAGGATTTGGAATATGGATGAAACAAAAACTGAAACTAACCAAGAACCTTCTCGTGTGATTTCAGAAAAAGGCCAAAAACAAGTAGCAGCTGCTGTAAGTGGTGAGAGAGGAACTCTGGTTACTACAGTTTTGTTTATAAATGCAGCTGGAAATACAATACCTCCTGCTCTAGTATTTCCGAGAGTGCACTTCAAGAGCCACATGATAAATGGAGCACCAAACGGGACCTTGGGTTTGGCTCATCAGTCAGGTTGGATGACCACTTCCAATTTCGTTCATGTGATGCAGCACTTTATAAAATGTTCAGGTTCCTCTGAAAAGAGAAGAATGCTTCTAATTTGCGACAATCATGAGAGCCACTTGTCAATTGAGGCAATAGAACTAGCAAGAGCTAATGGCGTGCACATTCTAACAGTTCCACCGCATTGTACCCACATGATGCAACCACTGGATGTGGGAATGATGAAACCTTTTAAAACATATTATAATGCTGCAATTGATTCATGGTTGATGTCTAACCCAGGCCAACGTTTTGGAATCTATAACGTGGCCGCATGTGTTGGAATAGCACATGGCCGTGCCATGTTACCACAGAGCATTCTAAATTCTTTCAAAAAAACAGGAATATTTCCAGTTGACAGGCACATTTTCACCGACGATATGTTTGCTCCCAGTTTGGTCAGTGAGAGACCTAATCCTCCAGATGAAACTCTTCCTGATGAACCTCTAACATGCCAACTAGCTGCAAGTCTACCAACTGTAGAATCTGAAAATCCACCCTCATCTCCCCAAATTTCAAGCGAAAACTTTCAGCAACCAATAGACACTCCATCAACATCAAGGTGCCAAAACTCTACGCCTATGCCCTCTCAACAGCCTGGCTGTTATTTAAGTCCTGCGGAGATACGAGGATATCCAAAATCGAAACTCAATACTAGCTCCAAGAAACCAAGAGAAAAGGGGAAAGCAGAATAATAACTGACACCCCAGAAAAGCTTCTTCTGGAAGAAAAACAGATCAATAAAAAAACACAGAAAACCACCAACTCTAATGCTGAACGTACTAAATCTATCAAAAGAAAACTAGTTGAAAATGAGAAGACAACTGATGATGAAAATGAAAAAAACTCTGATGATAAAGTATTAGAAGAACCACAGCAAAATTTTGACAGGAGTGAATTGAAAATTGAAGATTTTGTGCTGGTTAAATTTGAGACTGTAAAACAAAAAGATGTGTACTATGTTGGGAAAATCATTGGTAAATGTGATGATGGGAATGTTGAAATTTCATTTTTGAGAATGTCATCTAAAGTAAATTATAAATTTTTCTACCCCATCGTCCCAGATATCTAGTGCTTCTTTATCAGAAATTGTAGCCCTTTTGCCAACTCCTTCTGAGCAGGGTAGTACAAAGCGACAGAAATCATTATTGTCTTTTTCAGTTTCATTGGAAAACTTCAATATGCATTAGGGGTTTGATTAAGTATCATAATGTACGAGTTTTAAATGTTGTAATAAATAATTTCTAAATATTTATATGAGGTTGTCATTTTTCCAATTTGTCTGAAGCTGCCCCATGCCCGTCTGAAGGTGCCCCCCTAGTGGGGCACCTTCAGACGTTTTTGAAAAAGTGGGTTTGATTTTTTTGAACAAAAAGTATAGGGTTTAATATCAAAAGCATATATACAGTGAAACTTGGGTGAACAATGTATTTTATGAATATTTTCTTTCTTTATTTAGTGAGGTATTTAGCCTGATATGACAGTTCAAATTTTTATGTCTGAAGGAGCCCCACTCTCCCCTACTTTAAATCTTTAAAAATTGAAACAACAAACAAGATTCTTCTTTTTGGGCCTCAAATTGCTCACAGCAGTGATTGCTTAGTTGATCGGCTCTTTCAAAAACGATTCCTAAGAGGTCCTACTCAAAATTGAAAGGTTATACAGGACCACAGTTTTCTTGCAAAGCAAAAATTGCCAAAAACATTGGAATTATTTTTGCTAACCTTAGGAAAATGGAAATCCTATTCTAAAATGAATATCAATCAGTTTATAAGGGGTTAAATTATGTGCTTTTATCACTGTTTAAAAACCACCAAACTTACTGTGAATACTACACAATTTCTTGGCATTGGAGTCAGCCACATCACCCACAAGCATTGTAGATTCTATGGGTTTTCTATTGTGGTTGATATTGCTATTACTAAACTGATACTGTGATATTTTAAGCCTCAGGTCAACTATGACACTAGATCGCGTGCGGAATGTCACTCCACAGCATTGTTTTTGTACCTTTGTACAAAATAAATGTTTCTAATTTTATTATTCTTATAATAAGTTATTTTTATTGTATGACGGCAAAGTTTCTATCCTAATAATCTATATACTATATAAAAGCCAAATACTACTCACTCACTGATCACTGTTTCTCGAAAATCACTAAACCTTAAAGGCTGAAATTTTGTAGGATGATTAGTCTTATATTGTAGGCGTGCAATAAGAAGTGATTTTGAAAATTCTTTATAGTTCTGAAATCGCAGCCTTTTTTTACCCCCAAAACTGTCCCAATTTATTTCTTATGGGAAAATTACAAAAAAGTAGTGTTTCTGACCTAACTTGAGGAAAATCTTGAGTAAAAGTTTCAAACCTTCACAGTTCTACACACATAACAAACGTGCACCTTATCCATGGATTTCAGCTTAAAAACTTAAAAAATTTGGGTATTGGAGGCCCAAAAACTTTAGGAAATATAAATAGAAATAAAATAGACTTGATATTTTTGAAAATATAAAATTTGTTTAAACTGAACTTATCTACTCAAGTGGAGTATCAAATTAAAGCTATTTTTTGTTCTGAATCCAAATATACCATCAGATTTTTAAAAGGGAAATTAACAAGAGGTGTATGCAAAAAAAATACCGAAAACAAAAAAAAAAGGGTAATACTAAAATAAAACACCTAAGTGGGGTATCAAACTGTAGGTATTTGTCTCCCAAATAACATCATATCATTGGATTTTGAAAGAGACAGTTTAAGGACTCTGCCCCTACCCTAAAAAATTTGCTCAAAAACCCAAAATTGAATAATGTTAAACTAATACCCAAGTGGGGTATCAAATTAAAGGTATTCTTCTCTTAAATACTAATTTAACATAAGATTTTAGAAAGCCCTATGTTTAGGAGCTCCACTGTTCCAAAAACCAAAATTCATGGTCAAACTGGTCAAACAGTCCTGGCGATCAGTAAGCCGAACTTCCTCACGAGGGTACATGACGAGATCCATAAATGGGGCTGTAGCAGAGTGTCTTGGTGAGGCCGCAGGCCAAACTCTCCCTGACAAGGCCGTAGGCCGAGTTTCACAAAAGAGCCTGAAGCAGAGTTTCTTGGTGAGGCTGCAGGCCAAGTTCCACAAAGGGCCTAAAAATAGATAGTTCCCAGGTGAGGCTGAAGGCTGTGCTTACCTCACGAGCGTAGCGAGTGATAATGGGGTTGGCACGTGAAGCGTGCTGCTGTGTCCTCTAGTACAGTATATACTTATAAATACCTTTAAAAAAATACGACAGGTAAATATTAAGACGTTTTAATCATAATTATATTTTTATTGTATCGAAAAAGCATTGAAGGATGCTTTCAGAAATAAAGTAGTTTACAATAAAAGTAAAGTTATTTAGATTACCTACATATTGTTATGTTACAAACAAGATTTGTCTATGTTTTCACTAATCGCAAAGACTTTCATTTAGTGAAAAGAGATAAAACTGAACTACATTACAAACATAAAACACAATACAAGTAGTAAGCATTATTATAGTTGATAAAAACATTATAAGCAAGTTAAAAACTTAGAAAGATATTAAAATCTAGCCCATAAAAAATTTATAACAACATAATACGATATGCTAAAAGTTATAAAAACAAAATTGCATCTAGTATATATATAGAGGCATTTAGCTGTGCTTGTAACCTTTGTTTGTTTATAGTTTTAATGATCATATTCCAAAACTAGGACTCGCCCACTGAGTAAAAAGTAGAACACTGAATACCGATTTTGTTAAGTGAATAGTAATTTTTAACTTAATTAAGAACAACATTTTATGGATAGTATTATTTCTTTAAATCGTTATCATCTAAACAATTTCAATTTTGTTTACAAAAATAACTTAACATAATGTATTTTTCAATATTTCTTTACTCTCAGTTTAAATAACCTATCAGCTGTTATTTTTACCAATCAAACCGACACAGATGTATTGTTGATGTTTTTAGGAATGTCTTGATTTAACCCTGCATTCCTTATTTCACCATAACCCAAGATGACAAAGTCATGGGCACAGTTGTATACCTCCATCGTCCATCAATACAGAGTGTCCCGTATATAGGCAGCCAAACCTCAAGGGGTTATTCCAAAGGTCAAAATAAAAAAAAAAAAGAATGTGAACACATGGTCTATCTATTTGTTTTTCTGTATATATTCAATTTTTACAAAAGCTTAACATCTCAGAAGTTACTTGAGATAAAATCATTAAACCTAGTTTAACTCTCAGAAGTTACTTGAGATAAAATCATTAAACCTAGTTTAACTCTTGGTCTTCATATTTTACATATTACTGAAATATTTAATTTTTTACATCAGTCTTTTTTTTTAAACGGCAGCCATTTAAATATGACTACATATCTCAAAAACCTTAAATTTTAGTGAAAACTTGTATGTTACAAAAATGTTGAAGAATACAACCCTAAAAATTATGGTGTAAATATTTTTAAGATCAGGTAACAACTATTAACTGAGGAATTAAATATTTTGTCAAATAATTTAAGATTTTATTTCGGTCAGAAAATTATTTTAATTTTATTTGATAAAAATTTTATTTCTCGGTTATTAGTTGTTTAATCTGAAAAATATTTATATCATAATTAATTTGTGAGACTGATTTATTCAACGTTTTTGTAACTTACAGCTTTTTACTAAAATTTTGAGATATTTAGTATTAAAGATTTAAAATAGCCACCATTTAAAAAAGACCGATGTACATAAATGAAATTTTCAAGGAATATGTAAACTATCAAGATTCATACTAAGTTAAATGATTTGATCTTAAATAACTTTCGAGATATTGAGCTTTTTGTAAAAATAACATACAGAGAGATAACATAGTTTCTTTGTTTTGACCTTTAAAATAACCTCCTGAAGTTTTTCTACATAAGGGACACCCTGTATAATGTACATTACACGTTACATTTATATGAACATTGCTTAAAGTACAAAAAATATACTAAAAACTACAAAAATAATAATTACTCATTAACAGAGTCATTTTTCAATTTAGAACATTTGTATTTTCGTATAAATAAATAAATATTACATTATTGCGGAACAATATTACATTGCATGCAATCATCAGTATGAAGGTAAATATATCTAATTTAGCCTCTTTGTCTGTCAGTACATCAGTCAGTGTCCCAGTTGTGTGCTGTAAACGTGTCAATACTATAAAATATGTGTGCTATTAATGCTGATTTTAGACGAGTTTTAAATGCTTTAGGCATTGGAGCACTTTTAATCAAATTTGGTAATCTGTTTTATAGATGAACTGCCTGGGAAGGCAAACGTTCATGAACTACCGTCCTGTGTCTCACAGTTTGGTAGTTCTCCCTGCCTCTAGTTTCATAAGAGTGTATTTCACTACCTCTTATGAGATCACATTTAGATCTAAAACAAGTATATGTTTCTAAAATATAAAGGCAAGGTAATGTCAAGAGTTTAAAGTTTTTAAATGCTGGTCTGCATGACTTTCTCCTACTTAATTTCGCGATTGTTCAAACTGCTTTCTTTTTTGGAGAATAAAAATTGTATATTTGCGCAACCTCCCCATAGTACCAATCCGTAGGATAGGTGTGCATAGATAACACCATACGCCGTCATCAATATCTGAGTTGGGCAGTATTGGGATAGCTGTCTTAGAACATGAATGCCTGAGGACAACATAGTTTACTTGACAATCCCAAGTCATCTCTCGATCAAGGTGAATTCTGAGGAATTTAGTCAGTAGACCTCTTCGAGCTCAGTACCATCCAACATTATTGTTGGACTACAGTCTGAGTCCTTCTGTCGCAAGCCGAATTTAATGAATTACGATTTATTTGGGTTCGGTTTGAGATTGAGCTCATTGCAATGTTAAATTGAGCTATTGAGCTCGATGAATGCGATTCTTTCTAGTTCTATGTTTGATTTTTCGTTAAAAAAGAGCCATGTCATCTGCGTATTTTATGAGTTGCCCATGTTTCACAGATGAGCCAACATCATTAACGTAGATCAGGAAGAGAAGAGGACCGAGTATAGAGCCCTGAGGGTCCCAGTAAGTCAATATCCCACGTCCCGATTGAACGTCTAATAAGACTTACAAATTAAGTTCGATTACTAAGATATGATTTGAGCCACCTGAGTGGCGGCACATGTGATGAGTTTGTCCTATGTATACGTATTTGTTGTAACTCTCACATTTGAAACCTGTAGGTAGATTTATTTTTAGGTCACAAATTAAAGCTACACTGACCATGAGATCTTTCTTCTACTGGTATCCTTTCTGTCTGTAGTGTGAGCAAGCCAAGAATGTCATGCAACCAAAGTCGGATTGTTGTAGGTAGATTTTGCCTTGTGGCTGTTATTCTCTAATGATCTTCAACAAGCTCTCATGACAATGTTTTTAAAGGGTTACTTCTTAATAATGTTGAGTTTGTGTTCCTCTTGAAAATTGTATATGCGTTGATTCCAGCAATATTTAGAAAGGACAAGAAAATGACTAAAGTCAACCATCTTGACATCCTACCAACTGAGTAGGCACATTTCATTTTATCCATTATATCTACTCCAGACTTTGTAGCATTATAAAACGTATGGCAGCTTTTTGTATTTCATCAACTTCTTCAAGTTCTTCATCTTCATGGTAAAGTGATGACAAGACTAAAACTACTTAAATCTTCTTGGTTTGAATGCAACCATAGTAAGATCCTTCCTGAAAGCAAAAATTGAAAAAACCACTGGGCGATCCTTTACTGACTTCATAAACTCAGGTTTACCTTTACGAGTTTTCTTGACAGTCCCCACTACAGTCAGTTTGTAGTTGTATAGTGCGAGAAGTGAGACTCTGCAATCTTCACTTTATACTTGTCAGCAGTCTCCACACAACTGTTGAAGCAAGATGTAGTTCGTGTTGAGCTCTAAAAGGTGGAGGTGGAGGCTAACCATACATTACATTATAGCAGTGCCACCAACAAATAATGTAATGGCCAGATTTTGTGCAGTCTTGCTTCGCTGCACAAGCTACAGAGGGTTAAATATTTAACAATGGTTAATTGTTACCAGAACTGTAACTATAGTTATTTGCCAATCCAGAAACGTTCCCAATTCTTTTTCCATTGATTTTTTGATACATTTAATATTTGATCACATTTGATATAGTCTTCCATCAATATAAGCTTATAAATATGATCTAATTGTAACATTATTCTTATAGTTTTTATTCTGATGTTGCAAGTGCTTGTAATAGAAAAACGAAATCAATATAATTGGTCAGTGAAATTACTTTTACATTTATATGAAGTAAAATTCATAATACATGAGTTTTTTGGACAAGTAAAGGAATGACAAGTAAAAATATTAATTTACCTAGTTTCCTCATGATCAGTCTTTTCTTTGTCGTAAGCCTGCTTCAGGTTTTCAACATGTCTTAGTACAATGTCTACTGCCTTCGACAACCGGTTCTCCTGCTGAACTGCTCCATACATCTGAAAAGAAAAATTTTAATTTGAGCTACAAAGTGCAATTAAATTATGAATTGTCAATTCTATCTAGGTAATGTGTGCTGATTGCATATTAATATAAGTACTTTGTGTAGAATAATCTAGAGTTATAGAATGTTGTCTAGAAGTACATTTTTTAAGGGTAATTTATTTTCTTTAACCCTGGAATGGTAAGCAGTCGTAAATTTTACGACTCACTTTAAATAATTTTCGATAATGACGTCATTTATGCGTTGGAAACCCTGTCCGTCCAGGAGATCTCCTCCCTACGCCTGCCAAGGTCAGTGTCGTCTTGACAGCTGTCCCCTGCACATAGTTTGTGATATATTGAGGGTCAGTCGTAAGATATACGAGTGCTTACCAACAAAGTTACTTTATACGTGTTGTTTCAAATATTGTTTTACGTTTGTTTATGTGTTAAATATCATTATTTTAAAGCTAATTTTGCGTTATTGTTTTGTGTAAATAGTTATAGACGTTGTACATGTGCAAATAGTTAATATTCTTTATGTGTAAGTGTGTAAATATTTGTAAATTTTGAAAATGGCTTTGAGGCCTTCTGAAATAGATCGAATTATTGACATTCCAAGCGATGGTACTGTTCACTAGATAATGGATTAAGTGGTAGTGAATTGGATAGTGGCATATTGTCTTATTCAGGCTCAGATAGTTATGAACCATCAAGTACAGACTCTCCAGAAGAGTAGGATTACGAAAACCAATCTAAACGTAAGAGAGTTGCCACAGTAGGACGTAAGAAGAGTACAACGGAGCTTTTGCAGTCTATGGAGACTTCAAATTCTCAAGCCCATGTGTCAAATTCTCCATTACAGGGGCCAGACAACTTGATGCAAGTTCCTGATTCATCCCACCGACCATGTTATATAAGGACCTTGTGACTCCCCATTTAGAAAGGAGACTCATGCTACCTACCATTCAGAGATTACAGAAATCTATGATCTCTGAAATATTACAAAAAAAAAGACTCTTCCAGATCATCCACCCATCAATAATACAAGAACAATTTGTAAAATATGTCCCACTAAGAAGAGGAGGATGACAACCAATCATTGCATTCACTGTCGTCAAGCTTACTGCAATGAGCACCGAGGAAATGTTTGCTGTAAATGCACTGACCATGACTAAAATTATGGCATTGAGATCTCAGACAATATAATAATGTTGGATATATAGTATTTTTTTTTCAATATCTCTCTACTATAGCCTTTTGATTTTTAAAGTTAATTGTTTTAAATATCATCTCAATTTAAGAAAAAAAATTTTTTTCTTTTTAAGTCGTAAAAGTGTATGTTCTTATTTTTTCAATAATTTCATATTATTAAAATAAAAATTATTCAAAATGAGCATTGTAAAACTGTTTTTCATTATAATAAATAGTTAAAACAATTTTTTGTAGTTGTTTATTATTTGACTTCCTTACATAAAAATTTTTTTTAAAAACATCGTAAAATTTACGAATACTTACCAATAGTGTGATTTTAAATAAGCTTACGATTCTAGGGTTAACTGTCTGAAGAAATTCTGTAAGAAGCACCTTATAAGTGATTTTTTAGAAAACCGTTGGATACTATTATTGACTACAAAAACAAATTGACTGCCCAAAATAACACATTTGCTGTTATCTAACAGTGATTTTTTTTTTAAAGCGCTTTGGGAGAGAGAGAGAGGGAGACCGATACCTGTAAAACCCGGCTTCACGGGACCTATAAGAGTTGGCAGTCTTCCTCTTTCTATAGTCAATAATACTATGTAACAACTACACTGTCGCCAAAAGAATATCTGAAAATCCCAAGTGACAATGGCCGATTTTTACACTATTCATTGTTTACATATTCTATTCAGCTTTCTCAGACTATTTTGTAGTCATTTAACTTGATACATTTTGTTTTCAGAGGATCAATAAAGACTGATGTTAGTTTATGTTTATGTTTATTATTCTGACAATTAATGAAAATTGATCTAGAAAATATTGTTGATGGACAATATGAAGTTTACAGGTTAGCTGGATTGTTTTAGTTTTTTTTTTTTTTTTTACTTGTGATTTAGCTGTTAAAAATGTTATATCTTTATATTTAATTTATCTAGTACAATAAAAAGTATATCCCAGATATATTAGTTTTCCTTCTATTAATGAAAATTGTATTGAAAACATTCAACTTTTTAATCATTTTATTAAATAAAACATCAACTTTTGCATGTTTGCCAATACAAAATATTTTATATAATTTGATTAAAACAGTTAATTTAGATTTTTTTTTACTAAAGGTGGTTTTTGATAGAAGAATCCAACGGATTAATTAAGTATGAAGGGCACTCAAAAGAAAGTAAGCAAGGCCACCCATAGCAGCGATAATAGATTTTCTTTTACGTATTCTATCATAGACCAGTCTTAAAAGATTATTCTTAAGGAACTCTGTAAGCTATAGGTCGCACAGCCTTCACACACTTTGCAGGCGGGCAGAGGCTGCAGCACCTATATCTGACCTTGAGCTTCAACATTTAGTACTTTTTCCTATCAACATTTCATCAGTATATAGCAACTTAAAAGATTCAAGGTGATATGACGGTATCTTCTAATAAATTACTAGTGCAGTCAATAATCAGTGCATTACAAACTTTACGGAAGTCTTTTTGAATTAACAGGCTTTATTCTATAACATGTCTAAATATCATTCAGTATTTATAATGTTGAATATATTAATTTATTTGTATAGACCCAAAACAATTTGAGTGCTTTGAAAATTGTTGAATATTAAATATTAGCAAGTTAAGTGGAGAAGAGTTTGTGAAAGTGGTAATGTCTTCAGTATACTGTAAATGAAGAGTTAACAGTACAAACAATTACTTGTCAACACTCAAAACTGTTGAATAATTTATGAAAATGACATTCAACAATCTTGTAAGAAGTGCTGACAGTGTGGAGGCAAGGTGAGTTAGGTAATTTGCATAAATAAATGCATGAAGCGTGACTTTGTATATCTAGTAGTTAGTTTTATTTTAACAATGAGTGTAGAGATATTGTAGTGTATCAACTTTTAACTAAAATTTATTCTTCTAATGTTGTATAAAGGTATCTTACAACAAGTTAATGCAAGATCTGTCAAGTACTACCTCTGCTGAAGTAGAAACTCTGATGGTGGATTTTTGCAAAGCATCAACTTGCTCACTGACTTTTTCCAAAAGCTCTATCTTTTCCGAGTCAGTACACAGCGGACTGAGCAGCTACAAAAACACATATTCATTGTTTATTCGTAGAAGCACATTATTTAATACATAAATTGAATTTGTTGACAACATTTTTTGTATATAGAGTACATTCAAACAAATAATGTAATATTGAAGGCTTTAAATGATTTGACAAAATGTTTATTTGTATCCTATAAAAATCCTTAGTCTAATTATTAAAGGAAAATGTCAATTTTCAACCAAATCTAATCATATAACTGACTTCATAATGATAATAATCAGACTTTATTGCATAAAACAACATTTTATGGTTACATAAAAATGTAATAACTTAAGATTGAATATAACAAAACAGCAACAAATTAAATAAAGTTTAGATATTACAGTTAAAGTAATTTTTAAATATTTGTTGCTTTCTTCATCAGTTTTTCACTTACAATCAACATTTTAAGCAAGTATATTGAGTTTTTACTGATTAACTAAACAAATATGATGAACACTATTGTTTATTATAGTGTGCTACATATTTTAACACATTACCTTGAAAATCTCGATTGATGTTAGCTATGAATAGCTTCTCTAGATGGTGACCTGCAGCTAGTAAGTCAATAAATAAAAATAGGTCACCATCTAGAAAACCAATACATAATATCTGAAGGGTATATTTTCTTAACTAACAGTTAAGAAAATTAACTGGTGAGATCTATAGAAATATATATTTGGCGTGATAATTTTTTGGATAAGTAAAGCATGAAGCAAATAGTTTCAAAAATGTTCAGGCTGTAGAGAATATTTGTAGGAAAATTGTATGGTAATAAAACAGCTTTTAAGAGGTTTCTTTGTAAACAAAGAAGAAGAAAAAGCAAATTATATGTGAATCTAATCGAAGTTACTCATTGAGTATTAATGAAGATTGTTTTTTGAAGTAGTCAGTTTCAACTATAAAAGGAACATTACACTTATGGATACAACTGTAACAATTTATTTGCTTCCAAGTTTGACACACCCATTAACAAAATGATTCATTTTGTATACCATTCCAGGTGCTAATTTGTTTTGTTTTTTAGTTTCTACTTATTTTTGTGAAGAAATTATGAAAATGGAAAAAGATTTTCAAATGCCCAAACAGGTCCTTTTCGGACATTTTGAAAACAGGGTAATAATTCTTTCTGTGCTCACTAGGCGAGAGTCACCAGTCCCGATACACACAAAAAAAAGTTCTATGACTGTTAAAACCAACACTAGCATATGGTAGAACACAACATTTTAGAGTGTTTTGAAGGTAACAAAAATTACAAACGTAATATAAAAAATTATAAAGGTTCCAGAACAGTTGATATTCATGTTGACAGGACACACTTTAAATAAAAGTGATAGTTAAAAATGAAGAGTGTCAAAACGTTCACACAATACATTTAGAAAAACAGTAGGAAAAAGGTCCATCTTCCAAACTAATGAGCTCACATTGGCCTCACAAAACAACAAAGGGGCTGTGGAAGTAGTTCCTTCCACATGCACCCGGCTTCTGGAATTCCTTCCAAAGACACCGAACGTGTTAATGGTTGTTTTATTTATAAGTAACGTGAAAGTATATAATGTTCCTGATAAGACAGTATTTATTTAATCATAAAATATCAGTATTGAGGTTCTTATCATAAAAAACTTATTTTAAATAACTTATCAGATATTGAGATCTTTGTAAATACAGAAGGGAAAATGCAAGAATTGACAGGAAAATTAGTCTTATTTATAAACATAAAAGGAAAGATATGAACATTTTTATTTTGAAAGGTGTTGTGGTGCGTGGTTCGCGTCAAAGTTTTGGAATACAAAATGAAACCAACACTTGTGAATTATAAATGAAACACTGTGTGTATTGAAAGCTCAAATTATGAATCTATTTGTTATTTTGTTCCTTTTTAACACTTACGCTGCTGCGTCAGTCCAGTACGCCCGACGGCTCTTTGTCTCAGCTAGATGCCGTTACGCCCGACATTGTTGTTCAGTACCTTTTGGTTATTTTATTGTTACTCGACTGGTCCTGCTTTCTTAAAGAAACCGATCACTCTTTATTGTACTGCAAGCATCATACTATTTACAGAGCGAATTTCTAAGTTTTTGGTTGTATACAAAGTTGTGGTCATAAAACATTAAATTTTGGCATGTTTTCGACGGGCAAGTTGTCAGGAATATGGGCTCGACAGACTTTATTAGAGTAAATGTTGGGTATTGAAATAACGTTATACATATTGAATACTGGATTACTTTCATCTTGCAGTCAGTGTAGCCAAACCATGAAAACAAATTTACCTCAAAATGTGTCAGGCCGATATGCCCAACAGTTTTTTTATGTGCCGTATACGCTACTAAAAAAACTGTGTCGGACCAATACTCCAGACATATTTATATACATATAATGCCTATGTATGTACTATTTCTATACTCAGAAACAGTGGCATAGTAAATATAATATTTATATTTATAACTACATAATAAATATATAGTTCATGAAAGCCTTTGACTCTGTAAAAAGAGAGAGTATCTGGATGGCACTTCGAAGCTTTGGGATCCTTGGCAAAATAATATTACTTGTAAAGGAAATGTATACAAATTACCATTGTAGGGGTTCCATAATGGTAACTTATGTGATCCTCTGGAGGTGAAGTTAGGAGTTAGGGCAGGGTTGCGTTTATCACCAACTCTCTTCGTGATTGTGCTGAACCAGGTTTTGCAAATATAGTAGAGAAAGGAGCTAGAGGTATATTTTGGAAATTTCCAACAGAGGCTTGAGAGAATTGGCTTTTGCCGATGATATTTGTTTCTTGTCCCATAGATTCGAGTGACATTGGTAGGGAAAGTTGCAAGATGTTGGAAAATGAAAGATCTACAGGTTTAAAAAGTAAATGTTAAGAAAACTAAATCAATGAGGAAACATGTAGCAAACAACGACAGAGTTCAAATAGCGGATGAAGAAATTGAAGAAGTGGACAGTTTTACATATCTAGAAGTGTCTTAAGCAAGAGCTGGCGGAACTGATGAAGATTTTATATCAAGAATTAGATAAAGATCAAATGCTGCATTCATACAGCTTATACCAGTGGTGGAAGGCTAGAGACATTTCAACTAGAACCAAGTTAAAGATAATCAATAGTAATGTTAAGTCTGTGCTGTTATATGGTGTGTGAGACTTGGAATGGTATCTTCATCCCTAACACAAAAACTTCAAGTCTCATTAACCGTTGTTTGAGGAAAATACTAAAAATTAAAGGCCCGAT